>JAMPIV010005654.1:0-12713 GCA_024509875.1 Oreohelix idahoensis
TTCCAGTTCGAGTTTTTTCGATCCATGCTCCGAGAGCGATTAAAAGTTGTTTATTACCCCGGTAATAATTCCGACTCTCTCTGCTACCATTCTGAGGATTATTAAAAGAATGCAGAGGACACGTACATACCTGGACAGTGTTGAGATGGGAGGAAGTTTTGGTTGTTTCTTTGTATAATAGGATCTGTCTCCTCTGTTCATGTAGGTATTATCAGATCTACGCCATCCGCTGTTAGATTGAAAGTAACCCTGTGATGGTCTATTTCCATCAAAATATCGTTGGGAGTTTCTCTGATATTGATAAGGTTTGATTGCCAAAAAATTGTACCGTCCTCGGAAAGATCCACTATTTCGGTCATTATTCCTGCCAAAATTTCTATCCATGACTTTGCGATCGAGCTCTAGGGTTGTTAATCTGCACTGAATGAGCTGAGGGCAACAGGTAATGGCCCTCTTTAATAGTAGGGGGGAAAAAGTTGTTCACACTCTTCCCTGATTGTGCCGTCAAAAACTGGCGCCCTAACAACTCAAGGGATTGTAACGATTCTGGGCTTCCGTTCAATGTAAATAGGCCAAAAAATCAGGGCTAATGGAAGAAAGTACTTTGTCTCTCAAAATAAGGTCCATCAAGTCCTCATATGTATGTTTGATTTTAGCCAACTCAATCCAACGATTGAACATAACTTTAATAGTTGAAATAAACTCACTAAAGTCCATGTTTGCTTTTCGGGTGTGAGTTTTTTAAATCTTAGCCTGTATCCATTCTCGTCTAATTGATATCTTTCTTAAAAGTAATGTTTTTAGCTGCCTCATAAGATTTTATGTTTTCCTCATCCATTGTTGACACAGCTGTCCAACGCTTCACCTGTCTGTAATGACATTAAATGTATCACCCATGATGATTTTTCCACGTTTGTATTCCTCACAACACTGTCTGGAATCGGTTTAGGAAGCACGAAATGTCGTCTATTGTTTTGATTAAATTTAGGTAAGTGAAGTTTAAATGATGAAGCATGTTTCTCTTAGCAACAGAAGTTAAAAATACTAATTGGTGTAGAAAAAAAGGATAATGTTTGTAGCAACAGAAGAAATACTAAGGTGTAAGAAAAAAAAGGAAATATATGCTTACACTATAAGGTTAGACTAGACAAGACGAATTTACAACAAAAATCCATATATCAACATAATGATAGCTAGAGAAGACCAACAATAGACGTACAAAAATGCAGAAAAACTGAATTAAAAAAACAACAACTGACAAATACAAACAACAGTGAAAAAAACAGGACAGCACGTCTATAACATAAAGTAAATATAGTATATTCACAAAGAGCGCTTTCCACACAGCATTTTGAACCGGGCCTCTTTGAGAAAATATTACATAAATTTCCCTACTGACACCCTTGATTGCAGACCCGTCCGAAGATGAGATGTAATTCTGCTTATCAAGGTCCCCCAAACCCCCAACAAACATAAAACAGATAAACAAAAAGGCTCTACTATAGAATTGTGTAAGACTAAGGCTACAACAAACTAGTCCACTTATCTTTTTATGATCCTTCCTCCGAAGTATAAATGCACGTGACAGTATTGTTGCCTCCAACATATGCAACAGGTAGAGCGAAATTTCATCGATGCAGATTGCTCCCACATGTAGAACTATCCATCTTGTTTCCCTGGTTGAATGACTGTGCTTTGTCTTGACTGCAGAAATGTTGTTTGATTACTTTAATTTTTCCTGACGAATCCAACCTGGAACTGCGTAGAGTGATGATAACTTTCGTCTCAAAAATGTTGAAGAAAATACGAACTTCTATTGGTAAAGTTCAGCAAATATTATGATTGAAGTGTGCTGTTTACTCTTTAAGTTTCTTCTTGCCGGCCCTAGTTTGAAGAAAATCGGTTGGCATAATAATAATAATAAATTCTTTAAGCACCAAACACGGCGCATAAGGCAGAAACCAGTGCTCTCCAGGTTGTTCGTTGTGACGCCACTCCTCTTAGCTCTTGCACATTATTTAGGCCCAACGTTCTTCCTTCTCTTATTATTGTTCTTCTGAGTGTTTCTTTTGGTCTTCCTTTTTTCCTCTTACCCTCAGGAACCCAAGTGAGCGCCTGTAGTGGTATTCTGTTGTTTTGCATTCGTAGGACATGACCGATATATGACCATCGTCTTTTCCTTATATAGTCGGAGACATATTTCTGCCTAGAGTCTTCTCTTATTTGTCGATTAGTCTTGAATTCTTTCCAACTGATGTTCATGAGTTTTCTAAGACATTTGTTCTCGAATGTATTCAGCTTGTTCTCCAATGATTTTGTTATTTTCCAACTCTCACAGCCGTATGTTAACACTGAGATAACATTTGAATTAAACAGACGAAGCTTGGTATGTATATTCAATGATCGTAATTTCCAAATGTTAGAAAATCTATTGAAGGCGCTAGCTGCCAAAGCAATTCTAGTATGGATTTCTCTTGTTGTGTCACCATCCTGAGTCATTTTACTGCCTAAATAATTGAAACTTTCAACTTTCTGTAGTTTTTTCCCCGTTCAAGATGATATCAAAGGTCTCGTTAGAAAAGTTCATAGCTTTAGTTTTAGAGGCATTTATTTGGAGACCGAGAGATGACACAAATTATTTATTGCTTCTTGGGATTGTCTTGGTGTTGAACTTAAGAATGCTACATCATCTGCGAAATCCAGGTCCCCCAGGAATTTTCCATTTGTCCATTTTATACCCAATTGTTCATTGTGGGTATAGTTTCTCATAACCCAATCAATAGCTATTCCAAAAAGTAGTGGTGACATAATACAGCCGGTTGGCATAGGTTGCGCCGAAATTTCTATTGCTTTCCGATACTGTAAAATTCGTCGATGTGGCTAGGGACAGTAGTATCATTTGATAAAATCTTGTGGGTAGAACGAAATCCCGTGTATACTGGCCACCACTTTATACTGTTACCTTATACTTATTGAAGGCTATTGGGTAACGAGTATATTAATGTGCTGCACTGGTCTTGTAAGATATTTTGATATAATAAACAACAGTCTCAACAGTAACGTACGGAATGGCCAACTTGAATGATCTTGATCAACAGCTTGTTGTACGTTTTATCACATTTAATATGTCACAATACAACATAAGTGTACTTCACTTCTTTTGAGAGCATATGATGATATGACGTTACACCAGTAATACACATGTGATCAGTAGCAGCCATAAGCAATAATGTCGTTGTGCCGGTTTAAAGTCAGAATGTCTATGTATCGTCTACAACGCCTTCATACTTTACAAATCCGTATTGATTCAAATCACTTACTGTCCATCTCCTTAAGCCACACATAATCAGGCACACATTCTTAATGAATTGAGTCAATTATCCTGACTCTGAAATATTTTATAACAATAAACACTGGTCTGTCGCACTCACATAAAAATCCATACACTTCGAAAAACACCAGCCAGACACAACTGTCCTAACGATCACCTTCGTTCCCCCCGCAGAAGACCCTGTCCACGTCATACACTAAATACCTGTGTCACACACATACCACAACTCGCACGCTTTTACAATCGGAGCGTATTTGCGTTCTGCTCCATTGCGCACAGCGATGAATTACCAGCCTGTGAGCAAAGTGATAGGTAACAATAGGGACTTAGTGTACTGACTGAGATCAGCTGTGAAGGTATCTGTATCTAATATGTGTAGTGTTTTACAGATAACCTTACTTACTGCCACATATTTATATCTCAGTCAGAATTATTCTGGAATATTGTGTTGGCAACGTTATATGTCTAGGGTTATGCAAATGATGAAGTGTAAGTCACCACAACAACAACAGATAAACAATTTAATTATTCCACCACACTTGACAATATTGTGACACTCACAAACAGTCAACACTCTAGAAAACTATCTTAAAAGATTCAATGATAAATTTCAGATATGTACATATGTATTGATTTTCTCTACAATAGTGATCCTGATTCAACTACACAGTGAACCAGGCAATATAATAACATGTAATTTCAAATATTATGTACACAGATATAAATGTGGTCTTTGCATTGACATACAATATTAGTATTCTACGTGTGTGAGTTGTGATGTGGTAATATGAGGTAATACTGGTTTTGTTCTTCAAGATAGATTCTTATTAGACATCATGACTGCATGTGCTTGTGTATGTTGGAACTAGTATTGGAGATGGTCTCAGTTCCGAACATTAAAACAATTAATTGCCCCTCTTTAATTAAGTTAGTGTCATTTACGAGGGGTACATAGTGTTGAGCTCTTTTGGCCACAGTGGGCTTAACTTTCGTGATGGCTGCAGGCAAGGACTCCTCTGCTCGACTATTCACTGTTTCTGAAGACACCTCACTGGTTACTATAGGGACCCAAGAGTATGCTGTCAGCCTCTGGATTCAGCAAACGCTCAGACCAGGTGCGGCTTCAATACTAGGACCACAGTCCCTGAAACAAGAAGGATGTACCTCCTACTTCAGAACTAATTTATACTATCTGGCTAGACTGAGCACAATACATCACAAACACAGAGTTCAGAGCTTTATTTTTACTGCTATCTTCTTCTGAAGCAGTTTACTCCAGTATTAACCTCCTTAATGGTTACTACGCCTCTGCACTTTCAGCTATAAGTCCTTCCATATCATAAGGTAGGTGTCAGTGTACTATCTGGTAATTCCATGTAGTGTTACTTTTCTCCGACACCTTCTGTTCAGGTTGGAGCACTATATATATTATAGGCCTTGCCTCTTGTTCGCTACTGAACTGCACATATATAAAGACATAAATTATCAATGTACATTCAATTTTCATTAAAAAGAGATCAAATATTTCAGCCTACCACAATTCATGGAAATAAACACAGATACGTTGACTAGCAATGAATTCTGGCACAAATACCGGCACAAATTCCCATCTGCTTATGTTCCAGGCTTTTATTTAGCAAAAATATGAGCTGGCTTCAACGCACTGTTGCTTTATCAAGCTTATTTGAACTAGTGGTCTCGAACTAACGCTATCAATTAACTATATTAACCGACCTAACCAATCAGGCCATCTCTACCCAATCGTTTGAAAAAAAGTACTCTTACTTCCGTCTCCCTTGACAACAAAAGATAGCATTTATAGTCCGACTAATCGTGTTTAGCCTTACATATCATTCCATCCAATCAATTCAAATGTAACTTGTGGCCTATTTCCGTACAATGGTGGTTTAAAATTCTTTCACTGAGCGATTCTGATGTTTTGGGGCTGTCTGACACCCTCACTATTTTCTTTTGCCTATAATTTATTAATTCCTGGACTATTTGCGTAACACTTAACATATTCTTTGTTAGCAAGTCTTAAGGAATCCAAATATATAAGTTTAATGGAGCTAAGTGGCTGCGTTCAAAATATGTATTTTCTAGGATAGTCGTGTAGTTGTTTTTTTTTTTTATGTTAGAACCGCCACCTGTCCTGCTGTACTGTCAGGATTTCGGACATAAAACAGTAGAATGTCAGGTTTCCCCAATAAGCGTTTTTCAGGTTTTAAAACCTAACTCTGGGAAGGGTAGTGTTTTTATCACTGTCCGTCTGAAATAAAGTTAGTGCATGTGGCCTTACACGCGTGTTAGGGGTGGCATTAATATAGCGAGACGCGTGTTTAGTGTTGCTTGTGTTGCTGCCTTCAGCCCTCCCTTCTTTCTATCTGAGTCCATCTGTTCGTTCGTTTTGGTAACGTAGTATAATTAATGTTAGGATTAATTTAGGTCATTACGCAGTGTGCCTCTCAATGTTTTTCTTAGAAATGCAATACCCGTTTTAATGTGTTGTGGAAACGCTTGTATTTATGCAGTGGCTTATATTTAACGTGGAAACGTTACAATTTGCAGACGAAGCATAAAACAAAGGGGATTTCGAGTACTGTCATTGTGACAGCACTGTTCTTTACCATTCTTCTTCCTTTTATAAAATTTATTTGTTAGGCTTTACATATACTTTTAATTTATATATGTGGATTAGAATTTCTCACGACACACTCTGTGACAATCAGGTCAAGGTCTTTGTGGTGAGATGAGATGTTATAAATATTTATAGGGGACTTAGTGTACTGACTGAGATCAGCTGTGAAGGTATCTATATCTATTAAGAGTAGTGTATTTTAGATAACCTTACTTGCTGCCACATATATATATCTATCTCAGTCAGAATTATTCTGGAATAGTGTGATGACTACTTTATGTGTCTAGGGTATGTGTATGATGAAGTGTAAGTCACAACAACAGACAGATAAACAATTTAATTTATTCCACTACACTTGACAACACTGTGACACTCACATACATATAACAATCTATGAGAATATCTTAACGGAGTCACTGATAACTTTTCAAATAACAATATGTATTCATTTCTGTCATGAATATATATGTGTGTCCTGATTCAAATACAAAGGAACCAGGAATCACAATCAATTTTAATTACAAGTTATGTACAGAATGTATTAATATGAATATTGTAGTGACATATATTATTACAAATATCCTATGTGTGTCAGTTGTGTAGTAGTAATATGAGGTAATACTGGTTTTGTTTTGTTCAAGCTCTGTTGGTATTTATCATCATGACTTCAATAGTTTGTCTTAAGGAAACTAGTATTGGAGATGTTCTCCGTTCTTGATATTAACACAATTTACTTCCCCTCTTAAGTTTATGTTACAATGTTATTTTAAGACGGGGTACATAATGTTGAGCTCAGCGGGTCACATCAGCTTATCTTGCGTGATGGCGGCAGGAAAAGACTCTTCTGCTCGAATTCTCCCCTGGGCTCTGGAGACACCTCACTGATAGCTAAATGGACCAAGGAGTATGCTGTCCGACTCTGGATTCAGCAAAGCTCTAACCAGGTGCTGCTCAATACCATCAAGACCACGGTCCCTGAAAACAAGAAGGATGTACCTTCTACTTCATAACTAACTTATACTCTCTTTTTACACTGATCACAACACATCACAAACATTGAGTTCAGAGCGTTAGGCCAACTGTCAGCTTCATCTGAAATACTTTATACCAGTATTAACCTCCTTAATGGTTACTACGCCTCTGCACTTCCAGCATTATTTCTGTCTAATCAATAATCTAGGTGTCAGTGTACTGTTTGGCCATTCCATGCAGTTTTACTTTCCTCCGACACCTTCTGTTCAGGCTGGAGCATATAGGCTTTACCTCATGTTTGCTACTGAACTACACATATATACAGGCATAAATTAACAATTCACATTCAATTTTCATTAAAAGATACTGAATGTTTCAAGCTTACCACAATTCATGGAAACAAACACAGATACGTTGATTAGTAATGAATTCTGGCACAATTACTGGCACAAATTCCCATCTGCTTATGTTCCAGGCTTTTATTTAGCAAAAATATGAGCTGGCTTCAACGCACTGTTGCTTTATCAAGCTTATTTGACTAGTGGTCTCGAACTAACGCTCCTAAGTGAGTATATCAGCGAGTCTAGCCAATGGAGCCACGTTTCGACAAGTATTTGAAAAAATTTTAACTTCCTACGTCTCCCCTAACAACGAAAGATAGTATTTATAGCCCGACCAATCGTGGTTAGTCTTTCATTTGTTGCGCTCCAATCAATTTGGAGTTTACATGGTAGGCTATTTCTGTAACGTAAGGTTTTTTTCAAACACGTTATAAAAAAAATTTTTATGAGCAGAAATGATTTCATGTTGTCAGGCATCCCCACTATTTTATTTTGGTTATAATTTATTAATTCCTGGACTATTTGCGTAACGTTTTACATATTCTTTGTCAGCAAGCCCTAAGGAACCCAAATATCCAAATTTAAAAGAGCTACGTGGCTGCGTTCAAAATATGCAATTTCTTCTACCTCCTGTTTCGAAGATGTGCTGTCTGGGTACTGTAATGTTTTCAAACGTAAACCCATCTATTGTCATCTTTCCTTATAAGCGTTTTTCAGGATTTTAAAACCTAACTCTGGGATGGGTAATGTATTTTATCACTGTCCGTCTGGAAAAAAAAAAAATTAGTGCAGGTGGCCTTACACGCGTGATAGTAGTAATTGTGTATCGCGCGACGCGTGTTTAATTTTGCATGCGTTCCTGATTTCATTCGCCCCTCTCTCTCTTTCTATGTGAGTCCATCTGTTCGTTCGTTTTGGTAACGTAATATAATTAATGTTAGGATTAATTTAGGTCATTACGCAGGGTGCCTCTCAATGTTTTTTCCAAGAAATATGATGGATGGCATCCGCATGTCTGGTTTTGTGTAGTGTGTAGATGTGTTCAGTCAAAACAATGTTCATGCAACAATAACAGGGCAATCCACATAGGACGTCAGTAAACTCACGACGTATAAAGTCAATGAGTCTTGAAACAGCCGTTGACGTTTTTCTTCATTATTTATTGTGGACGCCACAGTGACAAAATGGTTACGCAAATGTGTAGGCACATCAAACAGTCATTATCACAGCAACATTCAATACAGCAATAAACGGTAGACAGCATTACAATGATGAGTCAGATGCATGTTATATTTCAAAGTGCTGTAAATGTAGTCAGGTGAACAACTCCATCCTTTTCTATAACAGCCAGGAGATAACCAGATGTATGAGATCAGTTCACTCTCCTTAGTTTGACTTCAGCAAGACAGACACGTCTGCCGAAGTATAAATAATGTCCTCAAAAATATCCTCTAGATAATAAAGGTTTTCCAAACCTAGTTCATTTAACAAAGTAGCAAGTAATGGTCCTTGGTACCTGCATCAACCGATGCAGTACAATGCAGCGACATGTGAGCTAGGAAAACATCTCGTGACGACGACTTTCGCAGACAGGCTATGAATCGAAATCGCTCACGACCCAAAATCAATAGAGTTAATGAAAGAGTCAATTTACCTTGCTTTCATGAAATACACAGAAATATCACGCCTCCCGACATGTGGGAAACACTAGAGGTATTATCTCGAATAAACGAAATATCCATTAAGAGGACTACACATCCCTGACAGAACAAAAATAGCGGAGATCCCCTCTTCAACGAGGCATCTCTTTCGCCATTCCAAATCGCTCACTCCCACTAGTGGTGGGCGGAAACCGATCGACAAAGAAGCAAGACAAGTCATGCGCAGTCCAGCGCAAAACGACCACAGCTCAAACTTAACTGCATTCGATACCAACGCGAGAAGACAAATGCTTACCGAGAAAAGTGACTATAAATTCCAAGCAGTTGTTGCCCTTGCGTTATAAAACAGATATTGAAATAAAACGATGTTGCGAGAATTTATCACGCAACATATCACCACCTCCTCCCGATAAAAAAAAAAATGTGGAACATATTTTTTTTTTCAATATCAAAGAGCAAGCGATAAGCGGCTCAAAACGCACGAATTATGCGCTGATAATTAACTAAATTGCCAAACAATAGGCTAATTATAGAGTGTCTGGTGAGGATATACCTCAACAGAAAAATAAATATGTCTCAAAAAATATTCACATCGGGGAGGTGTCACCAACACACATCACGTTAGCATGTAAACACAATATACGTATGCAAGTTACTATAATCATCATTAAACAGCATACTCTAATATTGTCTTTAAAAATGGATGTACAAATCTGATAGGAAAATTTAGATAGTACATTCTTTGACATGTAATGACATAAGTACATAGTAAAGTTAAACTACATGACGATCCAGGACATATGCTCTGGTATTCCGAGGGTAAGTACACAATCTAGAACTCGTAAGGTAAGTCCTCAGCTCAACAATGACATTCTGAGAAAGTACAAGCAATATAATGCTAATTAATAACTAATATGCTTCATAAGGTACAATACATTATTAATAATTGTGGCTGTTTAGTAAACTAACGGCCCTTATATTAACTACTCAGTCCTCCTCTATCATTTTAAAAAACGAACAGGGATGTGTTCTAATCTAATTGTAAAAATATAGGTGTGGTTATGACTCTGAGAAAATATGGGGTGAAAAATATTGGACAAAAAGTATTTAGTTGGAGTCATGTGGGCATCTAGACAAAATGTCAGCCATCACATTATCCGCACCACGGATAGCTCGTACCGTGAAGTGAAAAGGTTGAAGAGCTATAGCATATCGAGTGGATCTCGAACTCTTCAAATTCTTAGTCTGAATAGCCGTACGAGCTTTCTGATCAGTCTCTAGAATGAAATGTGCGCCCAGGAGGAATCTTTGTAGCTTTAGAATTGACCAAACCATCGCTAACAACTCACGGTCTAAAACCGAGTAGTTCCTCTCTGCCGCATTTAGTTTTCTAGAAATGTACATAACATGATGCAGAGTATTTGCATATTCTTGCATCAGTGCTGCTCCAATCCCAGTGGATGAAGCATCACTCCGAAGAACAAAAGTCCTATCAAGAGTAGGTAATCTTAAGATGGAAGGAGAAGAAAATATATTCTTGATTTGGTCTAGTGAAGATTGGCATTCTTCCGACCAACGGACCAGATTAGGCGAACCTTTCTTCAACAATGTTGATAGAGGTGCCATGATCGAAGATAAATTTGGAATAAATCTCCCATAAAATTGAATTAAACCTAAGAGACTCCTAACTTGTTTCTTCGTTTTAGGAACAGAGATGTTCAGTATTTTGGAAGTATTGTGGTCTTCTGTCTTCAAGAGACCATGACCAACACGATGACCCAGGAAAGAGAATTCACCAAAACCAACAAAAGCTTTAGAAGGTTTTGCTGTCAAATTATTCTCACGTAGAGTGGACAGTAAGTCATATAACCCTAAATAGTGATCTTCCCAGGTATCACTGAAGAGACAGATGTCATCTAAGTATGCGATGACATCCGAACGATGTGACAGAATTCGACGCATCATGCGAACGAAAGTGGCAGGGGCGTTCATGAGACCAAAAGGCATAACATTCCATTGAAATAGACCCCTAGGTGTAGAAACAGCAGTAAGAGGTTTGGCATGCACTGCTAAAGGCACTTGCCAATAACCTTTAGACAAGTCAAGTTTAGTGAAAAGAAAAAAAAATTCCTTTTAGAAGTAGAAAGTCAGCTAATCAGTAGATTCATCTAACACAGAAAGCATAGGTTTCCAGCGGCGAATCATTTGTGACCTGATTCAATTTGCGATAATCAACACAAATTCGTATGTTCTTATCCTTCTTCCGGACAATAACCATGGAAGAAGAATATGGTGAAGTCGATGGTTCAATTATATTTAATTGAATCATTTCATCCAATTCCTTTTCCACTTGCGACAGAAAGTGTATAGGAATAGGATACGGCCTAACCCTAATTGGATTATTGTCGGTAAGAATTATGTCATGTTCTATGACATCTGTGTGTCCAGGAATGTCAGTGAGAACATCCTGAAATGTTTGTAACATCGACGAGACTTGTCGATGTTCGTCACCAGAAAGATTAGGAGAAACAGAAACGTTTTTCCAAGATTCCGTGGAATGTAATGGAACCACTGGAAGGGGAAGGTTGACATCAGAGAAGGTAGCTTCCTCATCCTGAATAGACAGACAGTGATGATAATGACCCGTGATGTGCAGGAGCAACATCCTTTGCCTGGAAAATAGCCGGCAAATAGTCCCCCGGCCCTTCGTCGAAAATGTCCGAAAAGCATGTTTAATGATGTAAAGTTTTTGATGCTTTCCATCAATATCGACCACATAGTCAACATCGGAAATCCGAGAGACTATTGCATACTGACCTTTCCATGCAATAAGAAGTCTATTTTCCCTACTGGGGAGTAGGACGAATGCTTTGTCACCTGGACAAAGTTGTCGTAGACATCTATTTCTTGTTAGCAAACTGCCCTTGCCCTTCTCTTTAGCAATTTCTGATGAAGCAGTTGCTAGCTTACATGCCTCAATGATCTTTTGTCTAAGAGCAATGACATACTCATATGAGGATTGAGTTTCATCGCTAATATCATCGGCAGTGATGAGATCGTGTAATAAAGACATAGGGCCGCGTGGACGCGCGCCAAAGACAAGTTCGAAGGGAGAAAATCCTGTGTGTTCATTAGGGACTTCTCTATAGGCAAAGAGATCCGCGGGTAAAACCCTGTCCCAATCTTGAGGATGATCTTCAGTTATCTTACCAAGCAAAGTCTTGAGCGTTCTATTCAGACGCTCAACTAACCCATTAGACATAGGATGGTAGATACTACTGAGAGATCGATCAATATGTAAGGTAGACATTACCTGTGACATAGTGTCAGATATGAGTTGAGTGCCATGGTCTGACAATATTTCTCTGGGGAACCCCAAGCGAGAAAATATCAACCAAAGAGCATCTGCGATATCTGTAGTAGATAATGCTCTTAGAGGAATAGCCCTCTGGCCAACGTGTGCACATTTCGACACATGTAAGGATAAACTGATTCCTCTGGCCGACTTGACCTTAAAAGGGCCAATAATATCTATGGCCATTTTCTGAAACGGCCGAATAGGAATGTCAGCAGCCTGGATAGGCGCAGCATGTCGTGGTCCTCTAGATTTGACCTCCTGACATACCTTGCATGATCGGCAGTAAATACGAATGTCCTTATTGACAAAGGGCCAAAAGAAAGCCGCAAGGACTCTCGACTTCGTACGGGCAAAACCCATATGTCCAGCACATTGCGAGTCATGAGCATGTTGTAATATTTGGACTCTCATG
>JAMPIV010005655.1:0-165000 GCA_024509875.1 Oreohelix idahoensis
TGGCCCTATCAGTTGCTTGAGGCAATAAGGCCTACTCTTCTTGGTGATTCTTTAATGTAATTAAGACTTTTTTCAATACATGTGTTTGTGACGATTCTTCTGTTCTTTCTTTTATCAAAACTCTCTCTACGTGCTTGATGGTCTTTGTTACCCATTCTTTCCATTTAGCTTCTTGCTTTTGTTTGCCACTTTCCTTTTCCATTGCTTCTCTGTCTATGTTAATCTCCTGTCTCTGATTTTCTATCCTTTGTAGTGTAATTTCATTATCCTCTTTCAGTTCAGATAGTTTAACTAGTATCATTTCATTCTCTTCTTTCAGTGCTGACTATTTAACTACATGCTGGGGAATTTGGTGTTGTATGGCTTTCATTTCTTGTAGCATTGCCTCTGCACTTTTCAGTGCATTCGTACCTTCCGAAGATGTAGTTGAATCATCTGACTGGTTTTTGGTTACTGTTTTGTTACTTTCTACCTGGTTCTTACTTTCTTTTGCCAATTGTGATTTAATCATTTTGACTTCCTCTTGCACACTCTTAATTTCTGTTATTACTTTGGTGCTCGTATAAGTATTGTTTTCCTTTAATTCTTTAATGACCGTTTTGAATGGGGATTTGGTTGTTATAGATTCCTTCAGTGCTTTTTTTGGTCTGCTGATAAACTGGGCAGCCCTGGAACCTGGCGCTGTAGTTCCCTTTGCAGTTAATGCATTTTCTGTTTGCATTATCCTTTTTATAGTCATTATCTGATTTAGCCTTTTCGCACTGGGTAACAGGGTGCGAACCGGCACAAAACCTACATATTGCCTTCCCCTGCAACTGTGTCGACCATGGCCAAACTTCATGCAGTTGGAGCACTGCAAAACTGGGGGAATGAAGGCTTCTGTGTTTGTTATGCTTTCCCAAATAGTACTGTCTTGGGGGTTCCCTCCCTTCTGTTGTTATTACTATCACTGGGGTTACTATACTCTCTTTCACTGTTACTCGTTCAACGTGTACCAGCTTTAAATCTGGGTTTTGCTTGGCCAGGTTCTTTAAACTGTCCTCACCTGACAGGGTTGGGTTTATACCTTTAACAACACATCTTCTGGTTTCTTTGGAGATTTGTATTTGTATTTTGATGTTGTGAGCCAGTTGAATCAATTTTGGTTTATCTTTCAGTTCTTTTAGTAAAGTTTGGTTTTTTCTGATTCATTTAGTGTTAGCATTATTCCACTGTTTTGTTTTTGTATTTTGGCAATGGCTTTTTTTGTCAATTACTTTTTCCAGGATCACCACGATTTAGTCTTCCGGGAGAGATCGACGCGTGGCTTCTGTTCCAGCCATTTGTGTTTTTGTCACTTTTTTGGGTTTCCTTCCAGTTGGAGTCTTCTTTGTTTGCTCCTCTGGTTTCATGACTTCTTTTGGTTGCATTTTCCTGGCTGTCCTGATTGTCATCTTTGCTGGGTC
This sequence comes from Oreohelix idahoensis, assembly GCA_024509875.1. Classification (NCBI taxonomy): domain Eukaryota; kingdom Metazoa; phylum Mollusca; class Gastropoda; order Stylommatophora; family Oreohelicidae; genus Oreohelix; species Oreohelix idahoensis. Next base: position 1,446 of record JAMPIV010005655.1, read on the forward strand.
CTATCTTTTTGTTCGCTGTCCTGGTTCCTTTCGCCTTTATTGTTTATGCTTATTGTTGTTTTTACTTCTGAGCCTCATACCAGTTTTTCCATTATTGTTTCTATCCTGTCCTTTATTTCTGTGTCTCTGACTTCAGGGTTCCTGGTACTGTTTTTTTCTGTCAGGTTTGGTGTTTTGTCCTTTACCGGTGTCTTGACCCACGCTTTTCTTTCCCCGGACTTTTTTTCTGGTTACAAGTGGCATTTTCCTGTCTTTTAATTTGCTACTACTCTTTTTATTATGTGCTTGGTTTTGTATGAACTTTAATGTTTATCCTTAGTCTTACTGCTTTAATCTTAAGTTATGTATATCCTTGCTTTCTCTTTGTTTTTGTTTTTTTTTGTATTTTTTTTTTTTTAAATAATATTATTATGTAAGAAACATTTTTTAAACCTGTCTTGTAGACCTTGTCGGACAGTTAAATCTATTTCGCATTTTTTCAGGTAGTTAAATTATATTTTGACGGTTGAATATTATATTTAGTAATCTATGATTTTGTGGTTGATTTAATTTAATTTTCCACACTACATTTCCTAAATTATACAAATATTTATAGTAATAGTTAAATAGTCTCCTAACACGTAATATTAACTGCAATAATCTAATACTTACAAACAACTACAAAGGAAATCACCCACTTAAATTTTGTCTATCAACATGTCTGCCAGAGCTCACACAAGCAAGTGCCACGTGGCGATTAGATCTATTTACATTTCTTTTTTTTTAAATATTATTATTCCAAGCGATCCTTAACTAGTCATTAACTAAAAGGGAATCGCCACTTATATTATTTGTTTCTATCAAGCGTATTTAATATAATTCCTAAGTTGTGAATATCCTTGCTTTCTCCTTTCTTTTTTTTTTTGTTTTAGATTTTATAATAGTATTATTTAAGAAACACTTTTAAACCTGTCTAGTAAACCTAGTAGAGCAGTTATATCTAGTTCGAATTTTGCCAGGTAACTAATATATTTGTTTTCCTTAAATTGTATTTTGACGGCTCAATATTATTATTTGTAATATATGGTTTTTGGCTTGTTTTATTTTATTTTATTCTCACAACTATTCCTAAATTATACAAATATTTAATAAAATAGTTAAATAGTCAATTCATTATATAAAGGTATTTAACCCATAAACGACTTATATAAGTTTATTAGGTCATTTTTTAAATTCTTAAAGTTTTCTTTTGTTTTCCATGTTTAGAGTAAACAAACGTTTAATAATATGGAGTTTATGCATGTGCTAAAGTAGTGAACACTTATATGCTCTGTCACTTTCAATGATAATAACGTTGCATCCTATCCTGCAATCGCAATCTTCACACTAACATGTTTCATCGGTGCTCGATAGCGCACTTCGACAATCCTTTAAACACATTTTCTTTCGTGGTCGTTCCTCCTTTACCCTAGGGCTTGAGTGGCAAAGAGGTATGGCGCTCGTCTCTAAGTCTAAAGGTACCGGGTTTATTTCCCGGTACAGGGAATGGTTTTGATGGAATATTTGCATAACCACTGTGAACTAATAATGTCATACTCCCCCTGATCCCCAGCGTAGTGAGATCACATACCTAGCCTTCACGGATAAGGGCGAAAATAATAGGAGGTCCCGTCTGCAAGTTGTGCCCGTTAAAATTCTTCGGCAGTTGAAAATCGCAAAAAGTAGTCCATACAGCTACTGCCCTTTCATAATTTACATTGGGATCTACGTGGTGCTTTAGAGTTTGTGCGCTGTGCTGAGATCCTCCTTGTTTGATCAAAGGGAGGAGATCGGAGCACTAATGGAGTTGACCGTGTGCATTGAAAATGGCCCTTAAAACAAAACAAACAAACCTCTTCTACCTTGGGGTGTAGGATTTGTCACAGGACGGATTGGGGCGACCTCTTCTCAATCTTTTCTCCACTACGGCAGTACTCGTTTTCAATTGTTGTACGTACTGATTACCGGGAATTTCCGGGTCGACACATTTCTTTCTGCTATGTAGCAGATATTTTGTATTTTCAAACATTCTTACACTCCTCACAGATAAGTAGTGCTGTCTTTTTGGTTCCCCGTTCCTCCCTGCTTTGCAAGGAACGGCTGAGATAATAATTACTCGATAACCATGTTGGTTAATCTCGGGTGTGGCCGACATAAGACTACAGATCAACACTAAAATCGCTCAGCGCATTTACTTAATTGCTGATAAGTCCATGGTACGTTCTTCGCCAAGATCGTAATACGCTGTAAGTTTGATAGCCACTACGTTGAGACACCTTATGGGCAGACATCTTCTGTTACTTGGTTATCATTTATGTCTTGGTACAGGCTATCGCCTGAGGTGTTAACTTCCTAAATCACTTTATAATTTCCAGTTTCTTAATTCACCCTTGCTTTCAGTTGTGTGAGGATGTCGTTTTAATTCTCCAACAGTAATTCCAAATAAAACAGCAAACCTAATATAGTTGATAACAGCCAAGTGATCATATAAACCTTTATTCAACTTGAAGGAACACGAACAGTTTCATGTATATTATCAAAATACATCAACAAAATTATCTTCTTTAGTTCCTCTAATTTTGTCTGTATATCTTTCAATATTATTGACAGTTTGGCAATGCTACTCCGCAGTTTCAGCCTTTGTAGCTTGGTTATCTTATTCCTCGTTGTACTCAATTAGATTCTTTATACTTTCTCCATCTACTAATACGTCAGGTGTGTCTACTAAGGATTTGGGCTATCCACTTGGAGGATCTCTACTTAATAAATGGCTAATTCTATCAGTTTGCTTATCTCTGCTATTTCGTTGCTACATTGGTTCACAGCTACAACGTTTCTAGCTGAAAGTAATAACTATACATTCAGCATCAATAGGCTGTCTAAACGACTGTCTGCGTATGCATAAAAGTAAAAAATACGATTTCACACAAAATCTTGTTCTTTGCAATGAGGTTAAAACCCTTGTCAATATACTGTAAACCACAGTATAATAAATGTCTTGAGATTCTCGAAAACTGAGCCGGACTTTTGTGACAGTCTGGGTGAGCGCCTGGTTGCTACATCATCAGACAAAATCACGTCTTTGGGCTATGGCTCTCTAGATGCAACTAACTAAGAAAATATATTCTTTTACTAATCTCATAAGTGGTGCGGGGCTTGCCGACTTAGAACATTTTTCATTGGTTATACAAATTGTAAAGATATATTTAATTAGCTACAACTATCGTTACCTACTTATCATATAATTTAAATAAGCTCATGCAAATGAGGTGATGTAGTCCTCTTTTTAGCGTTGCTGTAATCGTTGCTGAGCAACTCCCTCCAAAACATAAGGGAACACAGTTAGAAAAAGTTTAGTGCTTCGATTTCTATGATGTATATAGTAATTTATTACGTCTTTATTTATTACGTTAACGTGGTTTACTAGCATTAGCGTAGGCCATCCGGTCACATAAGTATGGAATCTTGCTTCATAAAATATGCTTTTAAGTACGTTGAGCTTGCTAGCTGTATATGAGAAGCATCTTGTAAATATGGAATCTATATTCTCAAAATGCGCTCTTGTGAGTGAGTTGAACTTGATATTTTGAACATGTAAGTTCACCGTCTTAATCTTGGGCGAGAAAGCGTCTCTTTTAACTTAGGAAGTTAATGAGGTCATAAATGGCAAATTATGTTTTCCAGACGTGCACTAGCGTCTTTCTGTTTAGACGTCAAACAAGTAAGGGGTAGACTCAGATCTCTGTTGAACTGAAGGCACACCAAAGTCTTCGTAAGTTTTCACACTTAATATCAATGGTTGACTTTCTTTTATACTACTCCGCACAAAATGATGTTTTCAATTCTCTAGTAATTATGTACAATTATGACATGAGATGCACCTGATAAGTGTTAAATATATTGCGTATTGGAGTGTGTGCACATGCAAATCTGTACGGATGGTCTGACAATGTAGATGAAGTGAAATATGAACTTTCAATTATGTCCTATCATCTTAGAGGAAAATCTGTTCATTTAATTAATTTTTTATGAGAAGGATTAATTGAAAAACTGTCTGCTGCACATTTAGCTGTGATGCTAAGTGCAAAAAGTGATCTTAACTAAAGACTAAGAAAACATTTTAATATTTTTTATTAGATTCACTAACCTCCTTGTCACGTTCGTAAACTCCTTTAAGAACACAATACACAACATAGAATAATTATTTTATCCACACTGAATTAATTGCAGGCTATACTCTGCGATATTCTCTACACCTCGCTGTTGAAAACTTTGTACTCATCTCTAGGGAACATTATGCTACATTATATTTCTAAAATGTCCCAGATGGATCCATCGGGCCGGTGACGTATACCTCCGACGTTAAACAAACTGTCAAGAGCCCATGTGGTCGCCCAGCTTGGATCTGTTTTGCCCCCTATCAGCGCGTGTCACTGGATAAAGTGGAATGGGCTATTCGACACAAACTGCCAATGCTGCGCTGCATGGCATACAGGAGTTTGTTGATTGGTCCGCTAATGCAAACAAAAATATTCCACATTCTAATTATTACAAAGCTTTTTGTCTGTGTATCGCTTTGCGTGTCAATTTTATTTCATTATCTTGCATGCGGCGTCCTTTTTCCTTGTTTCATATCTAAGAGTCCTATCCTTCTACCGTCGTCTACCATCTGGAAACAAAGATTATCCGTGTCACGTGTTTTGATGTTCCTCGTCTGGAGTATATTATTTGCGTGCGTCCATTCTTTCCCAATGTGGTGAAATATGTCGTCTGTTTGAACAGCGGACTACCGATGAAAAGGCTAAACTCTATTGTCCGTAAGGCTCCTTCAACAATAATCAAAATGCCAAGGTGGTATATCTGACAATATTTACAGGGGGAAAGAGATATGAAAGACGTTGTTTGGTTTGGTTTTTTTTTTGGAAGGATTATATTCATTGCACACGGAATACTCCAAAAGAAGTTGTACCATGACCATCTGTGTTTCACCAGATTTCTTACAAAGCAATCTGGGGTTGGCACGATCACGCCAGTTGTCAGAAAAAGTCAAAAGAGTGTTAAAGTCCAGTAGTGTTTAAAAGATTAACTTTAGCAACGATGAAAGAGCGAAATGTTTTTGAAATGCAATGACGGAAGATGATGGAATAGAGAGCGATAAGACTTGGCGCTCGTTTATCACATAGTCACATATACCAATTTTCCGTAACTATATTAAAACTGCATAATTCTCAGTTGAGCAATCGTCAATTTCTCGTTCTCTCTCTCTCTCTCTCTCTCTCTCTCTCTCTCTCTCTCTGTGTGTCTCTCACACATACTAACTCTCAGTGTCTTTCGCTCCATGCCTCATTGTTGCTCCCTCCCATTCCAACTTTATTTGCGCGCGCGCTTCCTATTCCGATCCTTTCCCAGCTTGGGGAATATCTGAAGACCATCCCACGAATGCAAAAGAGTTGTTTGAATAGGTTCCGTTTCACAAATCTAGACGTCACAAAGCAGGGAAACTAATGTTTAAACTAGCAATAACCCGTCTACATTGACATGATATTAATTATAGTATGGTGTTACTGTTACATGTGTTACAGACGGTACTATCACTACTGTGGTCATTTCATTGCAGGCGACCGTCATTAGATATTTGTAGTGAAAATTATTTAGATGTATTAAATATGAAGACATAAATCAATCAATCAATACCCTTTAGCTCCCCAAGGAGCATAGGCCTTCAACAAACACATGCCAAGTCCTCCTGTCCTGCGCCATCTTCTCAAGTTCTTTCCATTTTTTCCTGATCATTTTCATCTCTGTTTCCAGCTCTCTTCTCCATGTGTTTTATGGTTTACCTCTGCCTCTCTTTCCCTGTGGATTCCAGAACATGGGATGCCTTGTAATGCTATCAACAGGTTTCCTCAATGTGTGTCCTATCCATCGCCAGCGTGTTCTTCTCAACTCTTGTTCCACTGGTTCTTGTCATCAATTCCACATTTGTGACTTTGTCATACCATTTCAGTCCCTCTATTCTGCGCAAGCACCCGTTTATAAAAATCTGTAGCTTTTTGGTTGTTGTTTTTGTTGTTCTCCATGTCTCAGAGCCATACAATAGGACTGACTTGACATTTGAGTTGAAAATTCTTATTTTCGTGTTGGACTTGATTTTTCTTGTTCTCCAAACGTTTCCCATTGCAACGAAAGCTCCTCTTGCTTTCTGTATTCTCACCCTGATATCACTGTCAGTCCCTCCAACATTGTCCATATTACTTCCAAGATATGTGTACGATTCTACATCTTTAGTGGTGTCTCTTCAAGTTCAACCTTGTTATCATTTCTTGCATTTATTCTCATAATCTTTGTCTTTTCCCTGTGTATTTTCAGGCCCACTTGTTGTGACCTCTCATCGAGAATTTTCATTTTCTCTTGCATCTGATTATGGTAATGGGACAGAAGAGCCAAGTCATCTGCAAAATCCAGATCATCAAGCTGTTTAGTCAGATTTCACTGGATTCCATATGTTGCAGACTTTCAGGCTTCAATAATGGGCTGATATTATATTGCAATTCACGAATTCAAAATTTATCTGTTCTGTCTACACGTAGTATCTTTATGCTGCAACTGTGGGTTTATGTACGTTACTGTTATAATTTTTGTTTGAGCGTTTCTTCATTAAACTTTGTATTAAATACTGACAGTGTCTATTTCTTGCTATTGTTAGCAGCTGGTATTAAAGTGTTCTATTTAGGACCGACCTTTGAAGGTTAACGGTCAAAATGCATACAACATTTGAAACTGGAACTTTAACCGTTTTCCATTTTAACAAGTCTCGTTTGACGACTTCTAATCATTTTAATTATCACACACCGTTTCATCATGGTTAAACAACACGAATGTTTCACGTTACAGAACACTTGATCTAGTACAGTTTTCGAGTTCACAGTTTTTCAGACATTACACGTCTGTTACTTGCCGTTTTAATTCTTGTAACCAAATGCTTATCATAATTAATATCTGAATACAGAATTAATCCTTCTGCTAATAGTTCTATTAGGAACACTGCCTAATATACATCTCAAGAACTCCGACATATTATTAATTTAATTTGGCATCCATAGCCAGGCTCTATCAGCCTTTCATGTTATAACAATGTTTTGTACTTCACCACTTACGCTAATAATAAATGATTGCGGTTAATAATACTTATATCTTTGGACTCAATGGTCCTTATACATTATTTATGTATTGCTTTACCAGCTTTACGTTACCATAATATAAGTTTATAGTTATACACTATCATGAGTTAGTGGCCATGCCACATATATTAAACACTGCCTTAAGGCTCGAAGGCCCCACACAGACTCTAGTAACTAGCCTAACGCGTCATACAGCAACCTACGCGAACTATATCATTTTTATTTGCTGAAAGTGTTACATGGTGCGACCATCCAAATCCGGGCAAACCCACAATGCTCGCCGACCATGCAACAATCCTCAACACCATTTCTGTTGTGAGATGTCGATGTTTTCATGACCCATTCTATGGCTGGTAAGAAAAGAAATGGAGACAAGAGTCACCCCTGTCTCACTACCGTTCTAATCCTAAACGGTTCTGTAAGTTGTCCTTCATGAAGAACTCTGCATGTCATGTCTTCATCTTCTTCTTTGATCCTTAGCCGCCGACCGTCAAAGCAGTCAGTGGCCATCACGCCTAGTGGCGTCTTGTAGGGCAACAACAAATTGATTCCACTTTGCTCGGTCCTTCGTACAGTGCCCCAACTCTGGTTCATTCTTTGCATCTCAGCCTCCACAGTCCTCCGCCAGGTTGTTTTTGGTCGGCCTCTCTTTCGTTTTCCTTCAGGGGTCCAAAGCATAGCTGTTCTTGTGATGGCATCGGGGTCTCTTCTGAGGACATGGCCAACCCAGTTCCAGCGTCTGCCAGCTATGATGGTGTGCATGTCCTCTTGCTTGCTACGAGTAAGCAGATCTTGGTAGTGATGGTATTCGGCCAAAAGATTCGGTGAATTTTTCTTAGGCATGTTGTGTGAAAAGAGGACAATTTCGACATTTCCTTCTCTGTAACTCTCCAACATTCCGCACCATAGAGAAGCACAGAAAGCACACAGCTCTGATATAATTTTAATTTTGTGCTTGTGCTGTATTAAGAGGACTTCCAGATGTTGTTTAGGCTAAAGAAGGCTGTTCTTGCCTTATTTATTCTGATGTTGATGTCTTTGCCTGCCCCGCCGTCTGGTGTTACTATGCTTCCTAGGTACATGTCTTCATAGGTCTTCTTTATTAAGTTAATGATCGTCATGGGAACTCCATAATGCCTCATCAATTTCCAAAGCAATTCTCTGTCTACACAGTCAAATGCCTTTTCATAGTCCACGAATCCGATGCATAGCGGTGAATTCCATTCCAGACTTTGTTCAAGTATTATTTTCAATGTGGCTATCTGGTCTGTACAGGATCTATTTTGTCGAAAACCTGCTTGTTCATCTCTCAGTTGCTTGTCTATGGACTCTTTTAATCTCTCAAGGATGATTCTGTTTAATACTTTTCCGCGCACTGATAGTAACATTATTCCTCTATAATGTGTGCACTCTTGTAAATTTCCCTTCTTAGGCAACTTGGCCAGATAACCTTCCTTCCATTCTGCTGGTATTTTCACTCTCTGCCAGACTTTGCCAAGTACTTTATATAATAGCTCTGTAAATGTTTCAATATTTGCTTTGATGGCCTCTGCTGGAATGCAATCTGGACCAGCTGCTTTTCCATCTTTCAGAAACGTTATGGCTTTCTTTATTTCTTCTCTACTTGGTCGTTCACAGCTGATTTGTAGCTCCTCTTCTGCTGGCTAGATGTCTGGGGGATTAGTTGGAGATGGTCTATTGAGAAGTTCCTCAAAATGTTCTGTCTATCTCTTCATTTGTTCTTGTATATTACTAAGCAATTTTCCATTCTTATCTTTTATGGGCCATTTGATTGCTTATATTTCCCTGTTAGCTTCTTTGGGCTGTTGTACAGGTCCCTCATATTTCCTTTGGCTGCAGCTTCCTCTGCTTCCCTTGCCAAATCATCAATATATTTCATCTTGTCTCTTTTGATGTTTCTTCTTACTTCCTTGTTTGCTTCTATGTACACTTCATGAGCCTTGGCTTTGGAGATTCTGGTTTTGCTTTTGTTTAAATTTGCTTTCTTGTTTTTCCTGTCTTCTATCTTACTAAAGGTTTCTGTTGTTATCCATGCTTTGTGCTGATGTTCTCTTTTTCTCAGTACTTCTTCACATGTCTCGTTCCATATTTTTTACTTGTTGCCAGCGGTCTTCCGTATCTGTTTCATCTTCCAGCTGATGGAGTACCTGGTCTCTGTTGGATACTGTGATTGAACATTTTTCTCATATTTCCTGATTTCTAAGATATCACACATTATACTGTTTCCTATAGCTATATCCTGTTGAAAATTTCTTGAGTTTTAATTTTGGTTTTGCCAACAGAAGATGGTGGTCGGATACAAGATCTGCTCCTCTACATACTTTCACATCAAGCAATGATGACCTAAACTTCTTACTTATGCATATGTGATCAATCTGATTCTCAGTTCTGTGGTATGGTGATATCCATGTTGCTTTATGTATTCTTTTATGTGGAAATATGCTTCCTCCTATAGCTAGTTGATTTGAAGCACAGCAGTTTGCTAATAGTTCCCCATTCTCGTTCATCATACCTACTTCCTGCTTTCCCATGATTCCTTTAAAGCCAGTGTTGTCTGTTCCTATTTTTGCATTTAGGTCCCCCATCAAAAGTGTGATGTCCTTTCTTTTCTTATTGTTCAAGACATTTTGTAGTCTGGAGTAAAAGTCTTCTTTCACAGACTCTTCTTTATCTTTTGTTATAGCATAACACTGGATGATGTTTATATTCATTTTGTTGGCTGATTTAAACCTTGCTGTTATAATTTTGTGTCCCATTGCTTTCCATTCTATAAGTGCCTTCTGTGCTTCCTTGGACAGCATTAGAGCCATCCCTTCACTGTGGTGGGCTCTTTCCTCCTCATGTCCTGAGAACAACACCATTTCTCCTGTAATCAATCTCCTCTTCTCTATGCCTTTCCACCGTGTCTCGCAGAGACCCCGGATATCAATCCTGTAATTTGTCATTACTGCTGCTACCTGTGCAGTTTTCTCTTGTTCACACAGAGTGCAAACATTTCAGGTGCCAATCCTGGAGATTTTCCTAGACGAAAAAATGTTTAGTCTGCAACCCAGACTCCTTTCGGCTTTCTCTAGGTTGCTTCATGAGCCTCATTTCCAGGGGACCTTCTTCTGTCTTGGGCGGCGGAGTTGATTTTTATTCTTTATTTGACTTGTCCATGTTTGTTGAAGTTTTTGTGGTAACAAGTTTTTTTACGGGATGGGGTAACCAGCCCCATGCCCAATCCTCCTTAGTCGCTTTTTACGACATGCCTGGTAGCGTACAGTGTTACTATTCTTTGCTCCCCTTTCGTTCCCCGGTAACACACGGGTGTCCTTCCCATCCACAGAGGGTTTATCTCAGGAGCCGTTCATGTTATTCAGTCAAAACACCGGTCGATGACACTCTTTCAAATGCACACGTCCGGCTTGAACCTTGAACAACTGATCACCAGCGCAACGTGGTAGCCCTACTTTAGCATTACAGGCATACCGCGGAGTTATTGCGGGTTTGGTTCCAGACCATCGCAATAAAACAATTGTCGCTATAAAGCATGGCACACCCATTTTTTTTTTTTTGCAATCCAGTGCATATAAAAGCCTAAAATCATGTTTACATTATGTCTATTAAGTGAGCAATAGTGCTAGGTCTAAAAAAACAATGCGCTGGAAAATTAAAAATACTTTATTGCTAAAAAAAATGATGATCTTTATCATCTAAGCCTTCAGCGAATCGTAACCTTTTTGCCAAAATCTATCCTAAGAAGAAGGCACGTTCTAATTAATTTTTTTTTTTTTTTTTTTTTTTTTTCTTAACCAGCAGCACTTGGGCTTTCAACCCTTCGGCCCAATGACATGTCATTGCGAGGCTGGGGAACCTGAGGACTTTCCTTCCAACCCGGTCAGGAGCTTCGCTCCTTCCCATCCACAGAGGGTTTATCACAGGAGCCGTTCAGGCTATTCAGTCAAATTTCCGGCCGTAAACATTTCTTCAAACGCCGACGCCCGGGTTTGAACCATGAACACCTGGTCGCCAGTACAACGCCGAAGCCATTACACCAGCGCGGCTCCCGTTCTAATTAATAAACATTAATATTCTGGAAAAATAAGCGCAATATCTGCAAAGCGCAATAAAGCGAAGCGCAATAAAGCGAGGTATGCCTGTATAAAAGGAAAAAAAGGTAAAGGAACCCGTTACACGCCCATTGAGGCATATTGGGAATATGGTGTTAGGCCCATATTATCTTGACCATCGGCACACGAGGAGTGATGTGGTCGGCATCACGCCGGCCGCCTTAACCTTCCCAGAGTAGCTCTGGTACCCATTAGGGGCTGGGTCGACCCAGGAGCCGTTTGTGGCCTAAAAATTTTTCCGCCTCATCTGGGGATCGAACCATAGACCACTGCGCTAGGAAGCCAGTGCACTAACCACTATGCTACCGCGGCTCCATATGCCTGTATAAGTTAATGTATATTTTGATAATAAAGATTCTTTTACATATAAAGCATGAATGTGTGTGCATTAGTATTTTGGTATATATGCATACATATGTGCTGGAATGTTCTTATTCGCGAAGCAGTTCCCAAGTTCGTTCCAGGGGACCTCCAAATCCAAGAAACAAAGATGCATCTCACTTTTATACCCAAGGGCCCTTTAACTTAGCTGTCTCAGTGTGAAGATAAGGTCCTGAGTACTTAAGTTTGCTCGGAAGCCACATTGGACCTCGTCCATTTGTGGCACAGCCAGGTGTCTGAGTCTCTGTTCCAGGATTCTAGAGTAGATTGTACCAGGTACACTGAGAAGGGATATACCTCTACGATTTCACCATTGTCGGCTGTCACCCTTTTTGAATATGGGTGTTATGATATCAATCTCCCAATCCTTTAGTATGGTCTTGTTCCACCAAGCTGCCTGTAGGATTCTTAAGAGTAATAGGTCGCCTGCTGCTCTCATATACTTAACCATTTCTGGTGTTATACCATCATGCCCTGCTGCTTTGCCCATCTTGATTTTCTCCAGTGCTGCCTTCAGTTCTTCCATCTTTATGCCATCTTCGCCACCATTGGTTCCTCTTCTGTGCTAGTGGTTATCATTTCTATATATGTGCACGTAACTAAACTGTATGTTTTATGTGCTATGTACATATAGATGGAGCGTTGGGTTGATAAAGGGGTTAGAACGTTGCCTCTCGAGCTAAAGTTTCCAAGTTCAAACACTGGTAACGGCACGCTCCAGTTTACCCAGGTGTAAATGGGTATCTCACTCTTATCTTTAGTTATAAATGGTAAAGGCATCGAGGAAAGGAATCGGTCACCCCACTTTATAAATCTTGACATAATATAGTGAATTCTCAAATACTACACTCTCCTACATGAGTATTTTCTTTACAACTACATAAATGTATGAATGTGTGTTTAATGGTAGTATTATATGCATGTATATGTTTGCATCTGTTTATGTTGCACCATAAAGATCCAGTGTGGGAGAGGGGGGTCAGGAGGTGACACAGAAAGAATCGAACCACTCCTACCCCAAGCAATTCGTAAAATGAGATTAATGTGAGGTTCTGAATGGGACTATCACAAAACAACAGCAGATGGGGCACGAGTTTTAGCTCTGACTTCCTGCAAGGGAGGTCAGTTGTGGTGGTGAGTTTAAGCTCCGACAGGAGCTAAAGAGGACATGAATATATATATATATATGTGTGTGTGTGTATGTGTGTACATATATGCATGAATGAGTAGATGCTGATGACCTTGGCGCTGATGCGACTTGAAGCCGGAGTATTGTGTAATTATGTAATTACCCGTGTAATTGTAGGATCGTACTGTATAATGAAAGTTTAATGTGAAGTGAAAACATCCGTACTTAAATTACTGTAGATTTTTCCACTTACTTTCTTTTCTTATTTTGTTTGGTCAGGGAAGCGTAGTGGGGAGTAGAAGTTTACGTTCCTGAGCCTTTTTAACGTGACAAAACAACACCCACTTGAACGCATACAGAAAGACAATCATTAAGATACATCGCACGAAAAACAAGAATTTTCCATCTTAGTTTTTAAATATCTGACATTGAACACGCGTTCCATGCAAGTCTATGAATCTTGCCGGCTGTATCCTGTGACATGGCAAGACAAGGATTCGTGTTACACAATGTCTGTCGCCAATACTTTAATCTAATGTGTCTGTTGCTGTCATTTTTGACGGAGTCATCTGTCAAGTTATTTTCTTATGTTTTTATCATAAGAATAATTGTGTCTTTACCTGCGATGTCAGGTTGATTAGGGGTTGTCTTCCCTTGTTTATTCATTCATTGTGTTTGACCTTTAGGGTCAAAGGTAGACAGTTCTGGCGTATGCCCATAGGCAGGGTTTTTTAAGCGGGAGTTGAGTTAGACTTCCGGCAAGCCGTGAAGTGTCCTGGGTTTTCTGAAGGGACCAAGGGTCCATTGTGTTTTTCGGGGAGAATCTTCGAAGTGCCTGCGATGGCAGTTTTCCCCAGTGAATCTCTGTGCGTTGGAATGACAGCAGAGTTCCTTATTATGTTCTGTGGATTCGGTTACAGGTAATACCGACTTTTTCCATTACTATGCTTTCGGTGGCAGAACATGTTAGAAGATTGCCTAGTCAGTGAACTGCAGTTCACCGATCCTCCATTTCAGAACTTATATTTTGTGCTCGAGGTAGCCATCCAAGACTATTAGTCTTTATATTGTCCAGAAATCCAGTGACGAAGATATATTGTGGGAACCGCAGATTGGCGGTATTTATGTCTACAATAAGCATTACTGCAGGGTTGATGGTAACCTGCTTATCAGAAGTACACAGCTGACGTCAGAACGAGGACTGTGTTTTCGGCTAATGTACTACAGCCTAATACAGTGCAATTGGCGGGGAATGCCAAGTTGCACCTATGTGTCAACGTGATTAAGGTATCTGACGCGTTTAGTCAGTGATACCAGGGCGACGCCACGAACTGTCATTATTGAAGAACATTGTATTGACCATGCACGAATATTCAAATGTTTACCAGCTTGTTGAATGCCTAATGTATACCTATCGATTTCCGGTCAGCATGACCTTGTTACACTGACTGTTCCTGTTGATACCATGTGTGTTCTCGTCAATAAATGTTTTGAAACGTGCCTGCAGTGTCCAAGCATCCTTGACTACTGCATGTGAGTGTATGGGTTGCAGGGTCTACATATATACGAGCCTAAACACATTCGCGCCTTCATTCGCACCCACACTCAGTTCATCATACGCTCGCACTACACACCTAACAACATGTATACTGTCTTGGGCCAGTGATCACCTCAACAAGAGAAAAAGACAGTTACATTTCTGGTGGACCAGTTACGTGGGCTCTTCTGATACATTTCTGGTGGACCAGATCTGTGGGTTTAAAAAGAACAGAGCGAGCAATTAACATTATTGGTGACATTAATGGATCCAGAAATTTACCTTTCTGGTTGACCAGCTGATGGGGCTATATAAATCATCCTATACAGCACTCCAGCCTTAAACAGACACCCCACCAGGCTATTTACAGTTGCTGTTACATGTATGATGTCTCCAGTGTTGTCCAGAAATTTACAAGAAGGACAAGTACACATTACATTTCTGATCTGTGGGTCTAAGCTACACACTGGACAGCTGTAACACACATCGCTAATTCTACACTTGCAAGTTTTGACTACAACAGGACAGAAATAGGTCATCAACTGTTGACCCAGATAAACAGTGCTAGCATTTATGTTATAATGCTGCTTGAACAACAACAGGACAAATACTGAAGTTGGCATCGAGGCGTTTGCTACGTGGACCATAGCTGCATAGAAGGCGAGTCCCTATTGTGAACAGTACTGCTGGTTGTTACACGTTGCAGTCAACAACAGACTTTTCTATGTCGGAGCATTCAAGTTACATTGTTCGAGGTCAAGTGTTTGTAAACAGTACGTGGAAATTGTAAACATTCAATGTGCAAGTCCTAAGTCGAGAAGGTCATAGTAACTTTTGTTCGTGAATACCACTTTATGCTACAGTGGATTTGACATTCAGTGCGCGCTTGACATTTTGTTTCTGTGTTCGCAAGGAGCAAAAAATTTACTTTAGTTTCAGCTGTGACTGAACTTGTTCTGCAACACATTGAAATACTGATTGCTATATATATGTTTATGTTACTTCTACTGTTTTTATGTATTTTTCTTGTGTTTTTCTGCGGGTTTTCGGTTGGTGGGTCTTACAGTAAATATGCCACTTAATCGAGGGTTACTGTAAGCGTTCTGTAGGGATTGCAATTTTCTTAATTGAAATTTGCTAGCGACTTTTGTTGCTATTTTTTTTTTAGCTGTGACGACATGAGTTAGTGTTGTTTTCGTTATTTTTCCGTTCTTTGATTTTCGATTAGTTTTGTTTGTATCTGTTCTTCTCTCATTCCTTCCGTTTATTTCTTTACACCTTTTCGTTTATAACAGTGTTGCCATTTGTCTTGTTTATTTTTCGCGGTCATCATTACACATTTGTGTACCATTTTCTTTACTTTTTGCTGTATTGCTTATTTGACTTCTGCGAACGTTTTCGGTCATTGTTCTGTATCTTTGTCTTTGTATTTATGATTGTTCTACATTATTGTCATACACAGTCTACATACATACACTTGGTCATGTATTATTATTATTGATAAGGTATACTCTTCATATAGAGATTGTTAATAAAATATTATTATATAAGATATTTATACAAGTTCTTTGATAAAAGACTTGTTATCCACAAAGATTGAGACAAGGTGAAATACATATTCAAGTTCTTTATAAAAAAGACTTGTGCCCATAGTGAGTGGGATATAAAGGAATTATTTTCCACAGGTACTCAAGTGATTTTGTGTTACATTATAAACAAGAGGACCATACAAGGTCTTTGTCTAGGACTAAGAGAGTGAAATAAAGTGAAGTGAGTATACAAGTCTAGCATTTCAGACTTGTCTCCGATTGAAGTGGGATAAGGTAATTGTTGAATTTTTCAGGTTACTGATCTCTTTAGACAGAATGTCTACATTGGATTTCTTCATCCAGCAAGGGTTAACCCTTGGTAAGTCTGGTAAAGAATTGGAAGAATATTCATCTGCTCAATTCGCCATTGCATTAAAGTCAGAAGAAAAGAAACAAAAAGAGGAGATTAAATTGAGAGCAGAAGCGGAACTAAAGAAAGCAGAAGCTGAACAAAAGAAGCTAGATGCTGAGAATAGAAGATTAGAACTTGAAGAGAAAAGGTATCAAAGAGAAGCTGCTGCTGAGGAGAGAAAAGCCCAAGCTGATGAGAGAAAATTCCAGATGGAAATAGATTAGAGAAAACGTCAAGCCGCTGCAGAGGAGAGAAAACTTCAAGCTGCTGCTGAGGCTGAAATTAGAAAAATGGAACATGAGGAAAGAAAACAGAAGATGGAACTTGATGAAAGACTCGCAACTTTGGAGTTAGAGAAATTGAAATTGGCGAGTACGGGTGCTCAGCAAACAACTTCGAGTACGACAAAGGAGTTTGTTAATAGGATTAAATTGCCTCATTTCAATCCTTTAAAGGATGACGTAGCAGATTATCTAGATAGATTCCAATTTTTATGCGATACGCATAACATAAAAAAAGAAAAATATGTTGAACAACTGATGGAATTTTTTACAGGTGACACAGTGACTACTCTTATGACAATAGACGAACATGACAGGACTAATTATGATGTTGTCAGAGCAGCATTGCTAAAAAAATACCAACTAAAAGAAGAAGACTATCGTCTTCGTTTTAGGACAATGTTGCCAGAAAATGGAGTAGATTTCTCTGATTTTGTTACAAAAATACGTCGTACATTTACACGATGGGTTGAGTTGTCTCAGACTGAGAAAACATATGAAGGTCTAATGGACTTATTATTGCGAGATAAGGTTTTGTCATCTGTTAATGATTCTTTTCTTGCATTCCTTCATGAGCGTAAGCCTAAAAACTTAAAAGATATGGAGGAATACTGTTGTCAGTATGCCACCGCGCATCCCCATGCTACAGTTAGCAATTCTAAAGTGAAAGAAGGGTTGCCAGCTGCTTCGGCAACACCATATGGCCCTAATTTAAAAAAAAAATTTCAGGGTGCTCAACAAAACTGGAATAGGGGAAGTAATCAGAATTACACTCAGAAGCGGAGTAATCCAACACATGATGGTTCTTCGTCTATGAATTGGAGACAAGATGGTAGTTCTCGTAATTTTAGTGGTAATAATTTGAGACACTTTCGCAAAGGCTATCCAAATAATAACTATTCGAACTTTCGAGGTAATCATTCTCGACGTCAAGATTATGACGATGGTGAATTTAGAAACCGGGATTCAAACCGGAATGATGATTACAATAGGCAATATGATAACAATTACAGGGGAAATGATAGTCGAAATAATTACAGGGGAAATGATAATCGAGGCCGACCTAGATTTAACAAAAAAAGACCTTTCCAACAGGCAAACTCTGCACAACAAGAGTTTGATGGAGCCTGTAATACAGTAAATGATAGTGGTAACTCTAGGGCTATCACTGGTTGTGCTTTCGATTTTGGGAGAGCAACTGAATGCCCCCAATGCTTAACATTGTTCGACTCATCGACTGTATCTACTCTAAGTTGTGGTCACCCTCTTCCTGCTCTACCTGCTACAGTTGCGCATGATGGGAGAGGATCTCTCATCTTACATAAAGGTCTAATAAATGATAGGCTAGTCTCAGTACTTTTCGATTCGGGATGTACTACCGTCGGGGTTAGGGAGTCTCTGATAGATCCTTGCTGTGCCACTGGGAAAACAATCAAATGTGTTACATTTGGTGGTACTATGGAAAGTTATCCTACTGCTATTATTAGGATTGACACTCCCTTCTTTATAGGAGATGTCCATGCATGTCTTCTTCCTAATCCTATTGCGGATCTTATAATCGGTCGTATTCATGGGGTTAAGGAATGCACCCCGCAACAAATTTCTAGTTGGGAAGAACGAAACATTCAAGCGGTCAATGCAGTGGTGACAAGAGCTCAAGCTCTTAATCCCCCAACTTCATCTGATGATAGTAATGGAGGTGATAGCCAAGACGAGCACTTGGTGATTTCCCATGACTCGTTTGTTAAACGTCAAGAAGAGGATCCTTCTTTGAAGAAATTCTTCCTTCTTGCAAAGAAAGGGGATCCCAATCAAAATACGAATCACAAATCGTATATTACTATGAAGAATGGTATATTGGTACGGATGGTACAACACTCGGACAAGTCTATGCACTCGCAAATTCTTGTGCCTAAGTGTATGAGAGCCTTAATTCTTCAGCATGCACACGATTCTCAGTGTGCTGGACATATGGGTTTTTCCAGAACTAAAACTAGAGTCCTTGCGTCTTTCTTTTGGCCATTTGTTAATAAAGACATACGAATTTATTGCCGATCTTGCAAAATTTGTCAAGAGGTCAAGTCTAGAGGTCCGAGACATGCTGCTCCTATTCAGGCTGCAGATATTCCGATTCGGCCGTTTCAGAAAATGGCTATAGACATCATTGGTCCGTTCAAGATTAAGTCAGCCAGAGGACACCAATTTATCCTCACTTGCGTGGACATGTGCACGCGTTGGCCAGAGGCTATTCCTCTGAAGAGCATATCAACTGTCGATATCGCTGATGCTCTTTGGCTCATATTTTCTCGTCTGGGATTCCCCGGAGAAATACTGTCGGACCACGGCACTCAGTTAATTTCGGACGTTATGTCTCAGGTAATGGCTACGCTAGACATTAAAAGGTCTCTCAGTAGTATTTATCATCCAATGTCCAATGGATTGGTAGAACGTCTTAACAGGACACTAAAGAACTTACTTGGCAAGATAACGGAGGATCATCCTGAAGATTGGGACAGGGTTTTACCTGCAGTCTTCTTTGCCTATAGAGAGGTTCCCAACGAGCATACAGGGTTTTCTCCTTTCGAACTTGTCTTTGGCGCGCAACCGCGCGGGCCAATGTCCTTGTTACACGATTTGATAACTTCTGATAATATTGACGATGATACACAATCGTCATATGAATATGTCATTGCTCTTAGAGAAAAGATTATCGAATCGTGCAGGTTAGCAACTTCATCTTCCGAATTTGCGAAAGAAAAAGCTAGGCGATTTGCTAACAAGAAAAGACGCCTACGTCAACTTTGTCCTGGAGACAAAGCATATGTCTTACTTCCCTCAAGAGAGAATAGACTTCTCATTTCATGGAAAGGTCCATACACTATAGTCTCCAAAATTTCCTATGTCGACTATATTGTCGATGTGGATGGAAGGCATAAAACCTTCCATATAAATATGCTAACAGAGTTTATTGAACGTCCAGACTA
Organism: Oreohelix idahoensis; assembly: GCA_024509875.1. Classification (NCBI taxonomy): domain Eukaryota; kingdom Metazoa; phylum Mollusca; class Gastropoda; order Stylommatophora; family Oreohelicidae; genus Oreohelix; species Oreohelix idahoensis. The sequence goes on from JAMPIV010005655.1 coordinate 21,031, forward strand.
TTTGCAGCCTATTTTCCAGGCGACGGACGACTCTCCAGTCCAACATGGTCACATCTCATCCCTGTCCGTTATACAGGATGAGGAAACTATTTTTTCTGACGTTAACTTACCTCTTCCTGCGATTCCACTGAATTCAACGGAATCGTGGAGGGACGTTACAATCTCTTCGAACTTGTCTTTTGAGGAGCAACGTCAAGTATCCTCTACGCTACAATCATATCAGGATGTCCTTTCCGACATTCCTGGACACACAGATGTCATAGAACATGACATCATACTTACTGATCGTAATCCGATCAGAGTAAGACCATACCCAATACCTATTCATTTTCAAGCACAAGTCGAGAAAGAATTGGATGAAATGATTCAACTGCAAATAATTGAACCATCCACTTCAGCTTATTCTTCGTCGATAGTTATTGTTCGAAAGAAAGACAATAACATACGTCTTTGCGTTGACTATCGCAAATTAAATCAAGTTACGAAGTTCGATGCTGAACCTATGCCATTATTAGATGATCTACTTATTAGACTTTCTAAAGCTAAATTCTTTACTAAACTAGACTTGTCGAAAGGTTATTGGCAAGTCCCACTGACGGAACACGCCAAACCTCTCACTGCTTTTTCGACACCTAGGGGTCTGTTTCAATGGAATTTTATGCCTTTCGGGCTTATGAACGCCCCAGCGACTTTCGTGCGCATGATGCGACGAATTCTATCAGATCGTGCAGATGTCATCGCATATTTAGACGACATCTGTCTTTTCAGCGATACTTGGGAAGAACACTATTTGGGTCTAAAGGAATTGCTATCTACTCTACGTGAGCATAGTTTGACTGCAAAACCCTCTAAAGCTTTTGTTGGGTTTAGTGAAATTTCCTTCCTAGGTCATCGAGTTGGTCATGGTCTGTTGAAGACAGAGGACCAAAACATTTCGAAGATATTAAATATCTCAGTTCCGAAGACAAAAAAGCAAGTGCGTAGTCTCTTGGGATTGATACAATTCTATGGAAGATTCATTGAGAATCTGTCCTCCATTATGGCACCACTTTCATCGTTATTGAAAAAAGGTTCTCCTAATATGGTGCGTTGGTCCCAGGAATGCCAATCTTCATTGGATCAGGTTAAGAATTTGTTCTCATCTCATCCTATCTTAAGACTACCAACGATTGATAAGACTTTTGTTCTTCGTAGTGATGCCTCTTCCACTGGGATTGGAGCGGCACTAATGCAGGAATATTCAGGAACTCTGCATCCTGTAATGTATATTTCTAGGAAGCTAAATGCGGCAGAAAGGAATTACTCGGTTTTAGACCGTGAATTGTTGGCTATGGTTTGGTCCATTCTTAAGCTACAAAGGTTCCTTCTGGGCGCGCATTTCTTTATGGAAACCGACCAAAAAGCTCTTACGGCTATGCAAAGTAAGGATTTGAAGAGCTCGAGATCTACTCGTTATGCTATTGCTCTTCAGCCTTTCCATTTCACGGTGCGAGCTATCCGTGGTTCGGATAATGTGATGGCGGACATATTGTCCAGATGCCCACATGATTCCATTTAAATCTTGTGTCCTAGATCTCCTGATACACTTTCAGACTTTTGTCTGTCCTTAATATCCTAATATGTTGTAATACAAATGTATTTGGATGATGTTTAGATAATTTAACAAATTTCATTTTGTCCATCCATCAGTGATATGTTGCTAATATAGCATTGTAATTCATGACATTTGTATATTGCTATAATTATAGTATTTAGTAATGTTTGATATATGATTGGTATTGCCAGCAACTTAGGTTTCTTTAATGGTACCCCCTTAGTTTGTTTGGCTTAAAGGAAATATTTTCTCCTATGTTGGGAGATGATTTGTATCCTCTTCAGACGCTTTGTTTATGCGTCTATTGTACCTGATATTAGGTTCATTTTTTCATGAGCACATAAGTGATACTTGTGCAATCTTGCTCATGGACATATTAAAAAAAAAAAATTTCATTTTTTTTTTACAGGCGGGTTGTAGTAATATGTTGCTGTCATTTTTGACGGAGTCATAGTTAAGTTATTTGCTTATGTTTTTATCATAAGAATAATTGTGTCTTTACCTGCGATGTCAGGTTGATTAGGGGTTGTCTTCCCTTGTTTATTCATTCATTGTGTTTGACCTTTAGGGTCAAAGGTAGACAGTTCTGGCGTATGCCCATAGGCAGGGTTTTTTAAGCGGGAGTTGAGTTAGACTTCCGGCAAGCCGTGAAGTGTCCTGGGATTTCTGAAGGGACCAAGGGTCCATTGTGTTTTTCGGGGAGAATCTTCGAAGTGCCTGCGATGGAAGTTTTCCCCAGTGAATCTCTGTGCGTTGGAATGACAGCAGAGTTCCTTATTATGTTCTGTGGATTCGGTTACAGGTAATACCGACTTTTTCCATTACTATGCTTTTGGTGGCAGAACATGTTAGAAGATTGCCTAGTCTGTGAACTGCAGCTCACCGATCCTCCATTTCAGAACTTATATTTTGTGCTCGAGGTAGCCATCCAAGACTATTAGTCTTTATATTGTTCAGAAATCCAGTGACGAAGATATATTATGGGAACCGCAGATTGGCGGTATTTATGTCTACAATAAGCATTACTGCAGGGTTGATGGTAACCTGCTTATCAGAAGTACACAGCTGACGTCAGAACGAGGACTGTGTTTTCGTCTAATGTACTACAGCCTAATACAGTGCAATTGGCGGGGAATGCCAAGTTGCACCTATGTGTCAACGTGATTAAGGTATCTGACGCGTTTAGTCAGTGATACCAGGGCGACGCCACGAACTGTCATTATTGAAGAACATTGTATTGACCATGCACGAATATTCAAATGTTTACCAGCTTGTTGAATGCCTAATGTATACCTATCGATTTCCGGTCAGCATGACCTTGTTACACTGACTGTTCCTGTTGATACCATGTGTGTTCTCGTCAATAAATGTTTTGAAACGTGCCTGCAGTATCCAAGCATCCTTGACTACTGCATGTGAGTGTATGGGTTGTAGGGTCTACATATATACGAGCCTAAACACATTCGCGCCTTCATTCGCACCCACACTCAGTTCATCATACGCTCGCACTACACACCTAACAACATGTATACTGTCTTGGGCCAGTGATCACCTCAACAAGAGAAAAAGACAGTTACAGTGTCTTAACTTCTTTATCTTGAGGCCGTGGTCTTGCCTGGTTATACTGTAATGTTTGAATAGAAAAGAGGTGTCTTGTATATATTATATTTTATCTCATCAGAAATTTCTGAGTCGGCATTATGGGAGAGATGAAAAAAAAAACACGATTAGTGAGGCGATATTTATGCTGCTCTCAAACATGATTTCTTTCAATATTTCATATTCCAAGCTTTCTATTATTTTTTTATATTCTTTATGCAGTGCATTTGTAACTATGTGCAATGTTTTTTTTTAAACCAATGTTAAGAAACATATGGAGATCAAGGGAAATAACGTCCAACAATGATTTCAATATAAGGCTACACATGGCTAGGGGAGCTTTCATTACGCTGTGAAATATATGGAGATCATAAGAAATTAGCACAACGGGCTGATCACCCGTTTTCCAGTCACTTCGATTACGGAAACAACAGCAAATGGGTTGATTTGCCGTTGCCCTAAAGACGCCATTAGGCGTGATGGGAAATAATGGCAAAGAAAACCTATCTGCTGTTGTCCTAAGACGCCACTAGGCGTAATGGCCGCTGACTGCTTTGACGGTCGGTGGCTAAGGACGGAAGAAGAAGAAGAAGAAGAAGATAAGAAATTAGGTCAACATAACAATCAGAATTTTGTATTCGGATGTGACGTCAGTCCTCCTGTATGGCTCTGAAACATGGAGAACGACAAAAACAACAACAACAAGGCTACAGACATTAATAAATGGGTGCTTGTGTAGAATAGAAGGATTAAAATGGCATGACAAAGTTACAAATGTGGAACTAATGACAAGATTCAGACAAGTGCCGGTAGAACATAAGATGACAAGAAGAAGACGCAGCCGATGGATAGGACACACACTGAGGATAGCTGTTGATAGCATTACAAGACAGTCCTTATTCTGGAACCCCCAGAGCAAGAGAGGCAGGGGTAGACCAAGACGCACATGAAAAAGAGAACTGGATACGGAAGTGAAAAAGATGATGAAAACGTGGAGAGAACGTGAGCTGATGACACGTGACAGGAAGGCTTGGCATGTGTTCGTTAAGGGCCTATGTTCCTTGCAAAGCTAAAGGGTATTGAATGAATGATGAATGAATGATGAATGAAAGTAAGTTTTATGACATGTACAGACAAGCGAACACAGCAGTCTCAACAATACAACGTTAATAATCATAACTGAAGATTACGCGGCCGGTACATACAATTTTGTTATTCCATCTTCAGACATATAATGAATATCCAAAATGGATGCTTAATGATTGATCATTGCATACTGGATCCAATAAAATATATGCCTTCTACTGTCTGGATACTAGGATATCCACATATGATTTGTTTTCGAAGAGTATAAAGTTTTTTGATTCCGCGCTGAGCCAAGAAAAAACTATATTGTTTACAAAAACATATGTTATGCATTTACTGATTATGCATGATCACAGAGTGGTGGGGGTGGCTAAGATGTATGGCGTCCGCCTCGAGTTCTAAGGGTACCGGGTTCGATTCTCAGGAGAGGGAAAACAATTTATTGAACTTTTTTCAGAACCAGAGGTCCTAATGATGTCATAGTACCTCCTGCTCTCCTGGGTAGTGAGATCGGATACCTAACCATCTTATATAAGGGCGACAAAATAGGAGGTCAAGTGTGTAAGATGCGCACGTTAAAAATCCCACAGAAGTTGGAAATCGTAAAGAGTAGGCCATAAAGTCACTGCCCTTGCAAAATTAGGAAATTAGAAGCCTACTCCCCAAATATATTTACAGAATGTGTGATTCCTATATATACACATTGGGATTCTCACCGGTGCTATGGAGTTTCTGCACTGTGCTGAGATCCTCCTTGTGTGATCTAAGGAAGGATATCGGAGCACTGATGAAGTCCGTGTGCAATGAAGATAGTCTTTAAAACAAAGCCAAACCAAACCATGATCACAATTACATCAACGTTTTTTTAATAGAAAATACTGCTTTTCAAAAACAGAAAAAAACATATACATATGAACAAGTAATTCGTAAAAACATGGCGGAATTTAATTTTATTGATCTCTTTCTGCTGCATTTCATGACGGCGGTTCTCATTCTCCTTTGATCATTTCATTCATTTACATTTTCCTTCAGAAGCAAATCAATGACACGCAAAGAGTGGCACGAAATCACAGAAGTGTCATCTATAATGATCAGTGATGCATTTCAGGATAAACGTTTAAATAAAAGTCCCTCATATCGATTACAAATGTAGTATTCTCGTTGAAGAGTCTAGCCGGGCGGAAGGAATGCCCCTTCCCAAGGCTCGAAAAGGTACAATGATGACTGTTGGTGATAACCCTGTTTTGACCAGTGGGGCTTATATGTTAGTGAAATAGGAAATTACTGTATATCAAAACATCAATAAAGCAATAAAGCTAAACATCCTTCAAGGGAACGCTGGAGTCTTGAATAAGGCATGAGCATTCGCAACCAAACTCCAAGCTGAAAATATCACTGTGACCTGCATTCAAGAAAAATATCTAAGTTTGATAATCTAACAGTAGAGTTGATTCAAGGTAACAGAAAATAAGGGTAGACAGGGATGGATACAAATAGAACGATTTAAAGCTAATGTACATCTATCTATCATCAGTAAGCTTCAGCTCCACAAGGAGCATAGGTCTTCAACGAATACATGCTGATGCGACTGTATTTGCACATTACGAAGCTTTTATTACTTTGGACCTTTGTGGTGCTCAAAAGGATGTTGTTCAATTCTCCTATCGTGTGACATGAGCTCAAACTTCTTACATGATGAAGAAAGAGCTTAAACGTGGAAAGAGCTAAATGTATCTAGGTGTCGAACAAAGAAGTACTGGTCTAAAGAAGAGGACAAGAGATAGATGGAGCAGACATTGCAATAGGTCAGAGAAATATTAAGATGCACAAAATGTGCAGCCCATCGGATAAGACCCACGCAACTGGTAGCGATCGAAGTACCTGAAGATAATTGAATAATAACGGGTGACTCTGGGAAGGTTAAAGGTGCCCGGCGTGATGCTGACCCCAATACCCCTAGTGTGCCGTATGGTCAAGAAGATATGGGCCTAACAATATTTTCCCAATATGCCTGAATGGGCATGTCACGGGATCTACCTCTCTTACTCTGGTGATTCAACTAGAAGTCGATGAGAACGATGAAGGTACAGTAGCTGGAGGAATGGACATGGAAGGTTGGGCAATTGTCAGCTCCACGAGAGGAGAACATCAAATAACCACACGACAGTCACTAAGCTCATTGAAAGAGAAATAGTGTGGTAGAGAGAAAAGACTGAGACAGACCGCCAACTTTAAAGAGAAATAGTTGTAGGTTATAAGAGAGCTGATGGAGTAGACGAAGTTTAAATACAGATGCCATGTTAGAAGACGAACATAAAAATAGAATGGTAATTTCAGACTTTATTAAGCAATCAATTGTTAAAGTAAAACACATGAAGAAACGAATGTAGTGATCGATTTAAACACCAGTATAAAAAATGCTGAGATGCCGGAAGACTGGCTACATAGCTACCTATGGTCACTTCCTAAAACTGGTAAAGACCTAACACAGCTTAGCAGCTATCGAATCATCACATTGCAGAATGTCTACGGCAAATTACTTGAGAAGATAGTGGAGAGACAATTAATGAACCACCTTGAAAATGCACACATGCTCCCTGATACCCTGGGCAGTTATAGACCAATAAAAGTATCATGGGGTAGCGCTGGAACATTTGCGTACGATGTATATGAGGGTTTCCATGGTAAACAAGAAACGGTGACTGTGGCAATTGATCTAGAGGATGCTTACAACAGTTTTGACTTTGCAACCTTGATGGACTGTGTAAAGGAATGTGGTGTAAACCCATGAATAACAAGGTGGATAGCAGCTGCATTAACTGAGAGAGCAGATGCATTTCGCTTGGGAACATGGACATCAGTACCAATGCACATTTGCCCAGGATTACCCAGGGTTTTCCATTATCACCAGTGCTGTTTAACATCTATACAGCAAAAAAAGCTGCAACCCAACCAACATGTTTGGGATGAAAATTGACTTTTGCCGATGACTGGCTCATTTACAAGACTAGTTCAGATAGAAATAAAATAGTTAAAAGCATACATGACTCACTTCAAGCAGTTTCTAAATTGTGCGACGAAACCAGCTCCAAGGTCAATCCCAACAAAGCCTGTTTGCGTTGGTGCTCCTGGAATAATTCCATCTTGAAAGCAGATCTTCTAGACATTACTCTCAGTGAACAGAAAATTGAAAGGCAGAACAAGTTGAAATACCGTCGAGGAACATTCGATCATGTATCATATAAGCCCCATGGTGATCACATCATACAGAAGTGCAAGAGAGGTCTGGCAGCCCTAAAAACAATGGCTCCAGCACACCTGGAGCAGAGACTACTGTTTTTCCTGTATCATCAGCTAGTCTTGTTTGTTGTCGAGTATGGCCTGGGAATAGTCACGCTGTCAATGTCAAAATGTGAACGACTGGAACGCATTCAAAACGAATGGATACGTAGTCTTTGGCTTCGCACAAGATGCCCCTATTGTGATGATGTGGCACATGCTTGGATTGCTGTCAATTAGATCCAGATATACAATGGCCCAGGTAAAAGCCTATACACGTGTCGTAAATTTATTTTGAGAGAAAGATTCTTGGAAATATTGGTCCTATTTAGAGTGGAGAATGATGGAAAAGGCTATGTGACAGTAAGGGTTTTAGAAGTAAATAGTTGATTCACAAAGTGCTGGGAAGAGTAAGGACAGACTGTTTTACGACAATTTTTCTCTCTATTCTACTCCTTAAAAAACACTCTTCTTCATCACCTTCACCATCTGTCGGTGTCTACCTTGATTCGGGTGTCCGAAGATAGGGTAAACTGTATTATAACAACACAGAAGTAAAACAACGCCATATCATCTTTGGTGGCCAAATGCTGGTTTGGTCTAGCACCAGCACATTCGGGGTCCGTTACCCATTCGACATTCAACAGACATCAACATTCAAGCCGTGAAGTACCCTCATCACCATCTACTACGAGATATAGCAAGTTGGCTATATTTGCAAACTACCAGGCATTGCCCGAAATGTTGCAGTCTTTGGAGAAGGTCAAGTACACATCAAATTTTCAAATATATATTTAACTTTTTGGCAACAAGGACAGTGCAGTCGAATCGAGAAGTCCTACTTATTACATATCAACGGTGGATCTTCTTACACTGCTCTGTATTGAACATTGTAATGGTTTAGGCCAAGAATTTGTTATTCATTAAAGTGGCAATTCATTGGTTAATTAGTAATTGGAAACTATACCATTGTGCCGTGGGACTGAAACTCCTTTACAACACTCTACATTTATACTATATGTATTTATGTTTACATGTTACATGTCATTTGTTTATGTCTTATATTAGTATATATTTCAGTGGGAGGTTGGGTGCGTGACTAATATAAGATATACCACGTGATAGAGGTCTTATATTAGTGTTCTATAGGTGCAATTTTCTTCATTGAAAATCTGCTAGCGACAATTTGTTGCTATTTGTGTTAGTTGTGACGAGGTGTGCTTTTTTTCGTTGTTTTTGTAACATTTTTTCTATTCTTTAGTTTTGATTAAATTTGTTTGTATTTGTAGGTCTCCTCTTTCCTGTCACTTAGTTCTATACACATTTATGTTTATACACTGTGACGTCATTTGTTTTGTTTACATTTTCGCAGTTATCACCACATCCTTTGTGAGATTTCCTTCAGTTTAGTTTTTTAGTTGACTTCTGCGAATGTTATCGTAGTGTTTTGAATATTTGTCTTCGTATTATTGTTATTGTTTTGTTTGCTATTGGTGCACATACTTAGACATACACTATTAACATTTTGATTGAACTTATGATATAAATGTCTGATGGTATTATTATTGTAAAATAATCATACAAGTTCTTACAAAAGACTTGTCTTCAAAAGACATTGAAATTAAGGGAGCTGATTATACAAGTTTTTGTTAAAAACTTGCTCCTGTTTGGTTTAAATAAATTAATTTGTTATTTCAGGGATATTAGTCACATATTGTTAGACATTATGTCGACTTTAGGTTACTTTATTGAGCAAGGAAAATCCCTGGGCAAGACGGGTGATAAGTTGGAGGAGTATGCTACCAGTCAATAAGAAAAAGCACAAAAATTGGAAATTGATAAACTGAAGGCTGAAGAGAGAAAACAAAAAGCTGAGGAGAAAAGATTGGAATTAGAATTTGAACAAAAGAAATTGCAGATGCAAGTGGACGAAAAGAGATTCCAAATGGAAATGGAAAAACAAAATAGAGAAGCTGAGGCTGAACAAAAGACGTTAGACAGAGAAGCTGAACAAAGGAGACTTGAAATAGAGTCTGAAGAAAGAAAAGAAAAAGCAAAGATGGAACATCAAGAGAAACTTTTAGCTTATGAGATAGAAAAATTAAAGTTGACAAATATGAGTAAGGTTAATCAGTCATCTGGTAATGATGGTAAACCTTCTACTTTTAAGGTTAAACTACCACCGTTCAATCCTTCCAGTGACGATATTACATTCTGGCTAAATAGATTTAAACGTTCTTGTCGTACTCATAATGTGGATAGATCACAATATGCAAATCAGTTATCAGAGAATTTGAGAGGTGATTCTTTGACTAGTTTAAGTCTGGTTGAAGAGGCTGATAAAGATAATTATGATGTTATTAGATCAGTCTTGATAAAAAAATATCAATTGACAGAAGAAGGTTATCGTCTTTTGTTTAAGACGATGGTGCCTGAGGCAGGAGTAGAATTCTCAGAATTCATTGCAAAGGCACGTCTTGCATTTACACGATAAATTGAGCTATCCAAAACAGAAAAAACATATGAAGCACTTATGGATTTGTTGCTCAGAGATAAGATTATGTCATGTGTAAATAAACCATTCCTTGAATTTATACATGAGCGTAAACCCAAAACACTAAAACAAACGGAAGAATATTGTTCCCAATATGTCACTGCACATCCTGACGTGACTTTTGGCAACATTAAGTATGCCAGTTGCTTCAGCAACACCATACAATCCTAATTATTCACACAAATTTCAGGTACCACAAAACAGGTATGATAAAAAGGGTAACCATAATATTTATCAAAACCAAGGTAACCAATCATTTCATGTTTCTTCTTTGAAGAACTGGAGACGAGCCGACAGCCCTCGATTCAGGGGTTATCACAATTATAGGAATTTCCGCAGAGGAAGTCATTATAGAAACTATCCAAGTTATCCGTCATGGAGACAACAAGATCATAATTACAGAGATACTCATTATAATGAACATGATAATGGTAACCATGAGAACTATGACTCAAACCCAAATAGGGGTTACAATAGAAGAAACAATAATGATTACAGAGGCAATAATAATCGAGGTAGATCACAATACAAAAAACATAAATCACATTATCAGGCAAACTCTGCACAGCAAGAGTCCCGTGAAGCCTATAAACAGACTAAAGATAATAATGATGCTAATAATATGGCATGTTCTGCTTTTGATTTTGGGACAGCATCTCAGTGCCCCAATGCAAAACATTATTTGAACTAACTACGGTATCTACTTTAAGTTGCGGCCATCCTCTTCCCGATCTTCCTGCGTCAGTCGCGCATGATGGAAGAGGTTATCTTGTCTTACATAATAGTAAATGATAATCCAGTCTCAGTTCTTTTTGATTCTGGATGCACCACAATTGGTGTTAGTCAGTCACTCGTAGATCCTTCTCGTGCCACAGGAAAAGTAGTCAAATGTGTAACATTTGGCGGCACCTTAGAGAAATACTCTACTGCTATCATTAAGATTGCTACTCCTTTCTTTACAGGAGATGTACACGCATGTCTTCTGCAGAATCCGATCGCTGATCTTATCATCGGTCGTATTCACGGAGTCAAAGAATGCACTCCGCAACAAATTTCCTTTTGGGAAAAACAAAATATGCAAAATGCTAAATGCTGTAGTCACTAGAGCTCAAGCTCTTAATATGCCTCAAACTTTATCTACTGAAGATAATGAAGTGCATAACCAAGATTATCCCTTGGTAATTTCTCAGGACTCATTTTTAAAACAGCAAGAAGATGACCCCACTCTAAAGAAATTCTTCACTCTTGCAATAAAAGGTGATCCAAATAAAGATACTTACTTACTTACTTACTTAGTCGTTCCCCTTCTACCGTGAGGTGTAGAGGTTTGGAAGAGAGAGCGCCAGACCATTCTATCAGCTGTCTTCTTCCTGGCCTGGTTCCATTCTAGTCCTCGGTCCTTCAAAGATTGTCTAATGTTGTCCTCCCAGCGAACTCTGGGTCGTCCTGGAGGTCTGGATCCCTGGCTCTTTGTTTCCCATGCTTGTCGTGGTAGCCGATCTTCTCCCATTCTGCAGACATGGCCAAACCATCTTAGTTGGGACTGTTCTATTTGGGTCTGCAGCGGATGGGATTTCAGGCCTTGACGTATCGTCTGGTTGCGGACCATGTCTCTTCTTGTTACTTCAACCACTTTCCTCAGATACCTCATTTCTGAGGTTTGGATCTGGCTTTTGTGGGTTGTAGTCATTGCCCACGACTCGCATCCATATGTCAAAACTGGGACATAGGTGGAGCGGTATACAGCCATCTCCAAATAAAGATACAAATCATAAATCTTGGATTACAATGAAGAATGGCGTACTTGTACGTATTGTTCAAGACTCCACTAAGTCAAGTCATTCTCAGATTCTTGTGCCCAAGAATTTGAGAGTTAAAATTTTGCAGCATGCTCACGACTCTCAGTGTGCTGGACATATGGGTTTTTCCCGTACGAACTTAAGAGTTCTTGCGGCTTTCTTTTGGCCATTAGTAAACAAGGACATACGGATATATTGTCGATCCTGTAAAGTATGTCAAGAAGTCAAATCAAAAGGTCCACGCCATGCTGCACCTATTCAGGCTGCAGACATTCCTATTCGGCCGTTTCAGAAAATTGCAATAGACATTATTGGTCCGTTTAAGATCAAGTCTGCCAGAGGACATCAGTTTATCCTGACATGTGTTGATATGTGCACACGTTGGCCAGAGGCAATTCCTCTGAAGAGCATTACTACTGCTGACATTGCAGATGCTCTTTGGCTTATATTTTCTCGTCTGGGATTTCCCGGAGAAATATTATCAGACCATGGCACCCAACTAATATCGAATACCATGTCTCAAGTAATGTCTACTCTGCAGATAGAAAGATCTTTGAGTAGTATCTATCATCCTATGTCCAATGGGATGGTCGAGCGACTAAATAGAACACTTAAGAACTTATTAGGGAAGATAACTGAGGATCATCCGCAAGATTGGGATAGGGTTTTACCCGCGGCCCTCTTCGCGTACAGAGAGGTCCCCAATGAACATACAGGGTTTTCTCCCTTTGAACTTGTCTTTGGCGCGCGACCGCGCGGCCCTATGTCTTTGCTTCATGATCTCATAACCGCTGATAATATTAACGATGACACAAAATCCTCTTACGAATATGTCATCGCGCTTAGACAAAAGATTATCGAAGCATGCAAATTAGCAACTTCTTCTTCTGAATTTGCTAAACAGAAGGCAAGGCAATTTGCCAATAAGAAAAGAACTTTCCGACAACTTTGTCCTGGTGACAAAGCATTTGTTTTGCTACCTTGTAGGGAAAACAGACTTCTTATTTCTTGGAAAGGTCCGTACGATATAATATCGAAAATTTCATATGTTGACTATATTGTCAATATTGACGGGAAGCATAAAACCTTCCACATCAACATGCTTACGGAATTCCATAAACGTCCGGATTATTTACAGCCTATTTTCCAGGCAACGGACGATTCTCCAGTCCAACATGGTCATTACTCATCACTGTCCGTAATACAGGATGAGGAAACAAGTTTTTCAGATGTAAATCTTCCTCTTCCGATGATTCCACTTCATTCTAGTGAATCATGGAAAAATGTTACTGTCTCTCCTGATTTATCACTAGGAGAACAGCGACAAGTTTCGGCTATGTTACAAACATTTCAGGATGTCCTCACTGACATCCCTGGACAAACTCATGTCATTGAACATGACATTATTCTAACTGACCATAATCCTATTAGGGTCAGACCTTATCCTATCCCTATACATTTTCAAGCACGTGTTGAGAAGGAGTTGGATGAGATGATATATTTAAAAATAATTGAACCATCCACTTCTGCATATTCTTCGCCGATGGTTATTGTTCGGAAAAAAGACAATAACATACGTCTTTGCGTTGACTATCGCAAATTGAATCAAGTTACGAAGTTTGACGCTGAACCTATGCCTTTACTAGAAGAGCTACTTACTAGGCTTTCTAAATCTCATTTTTTCACTAAACTTGACTTGTCTAAAGGATATTGGCAAGTTCCTTTATCTGAACGCGCCAAACCTCTTACGGCTTTTTCTACACTTTGGGGCCTTTTCCAATTGAATTTCATGCCTTTCGGCCTTATGAACGCCCCAGCTACATTCGTTCGCATGATGCGTCGAATCCTATCTTATCGGTCAGATGTCATTGCATACCTAGACGACATCTGTCTTTTCAGCGATACTTGGGAAGATCACTATTCGGGGTTAGATGAATTACTGTCTACTTTACGCGAGCATAACCTGACAGCAAAACCCTCTAAAGCCTGCATTGGTTTTAGCGAAATTTCTTTCCTAGGCCATCGAGTCGGTCATGGTTTCCTAAAGACAGAGGACCATAATATCACTAAGATACTTAACATCTCTATTCCTAAGACTAAAAAGCAAGTGCGAAGTATCTTAAGTCTTATACAATTTTATGGACGATTCATTTCGAATCTATCCTCTATCATGGCACCTCTTTCTACACTACTAAAGAAAGGGTCTCCTAATATGGTTCACTGGTCTCAGGAATGCCAATCCTCGCTGGATAAGATCAAAACTATGTTTTTAACACCACTTGTTTAGTGTTACCTACTAAAGACAAGATTGGAGCGGCACTAATGCAAGTGTACTCTGGAACTCTGCATCCTGTAATGTATATCTCCAGAAAACTTAATCCTGCAGAAAGGAATTACTCGGTTTTAGACCATGAACTGTTGGCTATGGTCTAGTCAATTCTCAAACTACAAAGATTCCTTCTAGGCGCACATTTCATAGTAGAAACCGACCAGAAAGCTCTTACGGCTATACAGAGTAAGAATTTGAAGAGCTCGAGGTCTACTCGATATGCAATTGCTCTTCAACCTTTTCATTTCTCGGTACGAGCTATCCGTGGTTCGGATAATGTGATGGCAGACATTTTGTCTAGATGCCCACATGATTCCACCTAACTTTTATGTCTTGGACTTCCTAATACGTCTAAGTCTATAATAGTTTCTTTCTATATCAAGTTAGGTACACATTTGTAATTTGTAATATAGTGATTGTATCACTACTTAGGGGTTCATTTATGTATATTCATCGCTGTTCTTTGATGATTTTTCTTCCTTGTTAATAATGAACTTAATATACTTAATATGAAATTGTGATTGAAATAATTGTATGCATTGTGTCATTGCCAGTATTGTAGTATAAGTTGGTGACACCTCTCTGGAAACATTTATACTTAGAGAAACGCTTTCTCTGAGATTATGAGATATATTCTCACCAGTCGCTCCATAATTATACTTAGCCTCACATTTGGCGTTATATTTATTCTTAATACTTTTCATCTGCGCATTATTCATGCGTTTTTAACCTATTGTATGTTGCTCCTAGATGTATTTCAAAAAAAAATTTTTTTCATTTTTTTTCCTTGGGAGGTGTGGTAAGACTTTTACGTGCAGTTTTCATAACTGGTAATGTAGTCGGTCTGTATATTTGTTATGTTTGAAAATATTTTGAATAAGATTTTGGGTCTAATGTATTTTTCGTTAGAACCCTAATCTAAGGGCGAATACTCATTTTTTGCTTTGAGGGAAAGTAAATATGTAGTTACTCCTCTAAAAGGTTATACCAGCTGACTGCTTAGGTCAGAGGTGATGCGAACAGCGCATGCCCGAACTCGAGAGAGCTTGAAGAAGATTTCCGGTGCGGGAGGCCGTTTGGTTGAACTGGGTCGGTCAGACGAAATGTCTGGTTACGTCTCTGCATTGCCTCTGGGGATGGAAACTCTTCCACTGTTATTTAAAGTCCCCTGTGTTATTTCTGTTCGTCAGGAAGACGACAGTTGCTTCTAAGTTGTGTTAGGAATTCGAAGCAAGGTAAGAAAACGAAACTTTCACACTTCCTTTGTAAGGATCATATTTTGAGTCAACCGGTGACGAGAGCTAACGAATGGTTGGAAGGCAGAGTATTCTACTTGTTATGCTCGTTGGAGCCATCTAAGACCGTTAGGTTTAGATTTACACACAGAGACCCAGGAGAACAGATGTTATTCTAAAACCCGCATGATTAGCAGTATATTTTGAACTTAGACACTTATGTCTACACATGAGGAATTCACAATGTTTACTGTTTTATAGAGGCCTAATATATAATTATCTGGAGTGGAAGACCAGATGAATTACAAGTTATTGCTATTTTAACTTTGAAAATGAAAACTCGCCTGATGTACGAGGGAGTTATATAAGACTATCTTCGAAAGGACAGCCTATCTTCGATACGTCCGGTTAGAGGGATGGACTATGCTATTTTCGCCGCCCGCCATGTTTGGAGTTGACTTAAGAAGAGCGATTTAAGAAAAGTCAGAATGAAACTGTTGGATATTTATACAGTTATTTACCCGTTCTGTAATGCGGTGGTTTTTCTACTAGTTGTGGAATGAGAGATAAATTGGAGTCTGCAACACTTTGATAATCATATATTTATTGGAACTTATGTACATGCAACTGTAGTGAACTGTCTTCATATCCGCCATATTCCTGTGTCATGCTTACATGGATTTGTCTACGTCTTGTTGCTGTGACTATAATAAATGAGAAAAACGTTACTAGCTGTCCCTTTATTGACTCATCATCGTAAGTCTGTGTGACATTGCTGTAACTTGTACTGTGATCCGGTGTGGACATCCATCTACGTTCTGCACACCTAATGTCAACACACCACCCACGCAAACCAGAGCAGAAACACCCTACCTCTTCATCACCTTCACCATCTGTCGGTGTCTACCTTGATTCGGGTGTCCGAAGATAGGGTGAACTGTATTACAACAACACAGAAGTAAAACAACACCTTATCAGATACTGAGCACCTATTGGTTTGCCCAGAGTGCAATGACGTCGATTCTGATTAACATTAACATTAACTTAAACAAAACTTTTCTGCTGAAGCGCTATTGTTCTGTTTATAATTTCCACAGTGCTAAAACTCCAAAAAATATCTGGCATGTATTTGTTTCCGAACTGGACAAACAAACTTAAGGCTGTATTAAAATGGTTTTCACCAGAAAGTGTCAAAAGACTGTTTAAATTACTTGCAACAATGATGTGAACACTAAAGACCGAGTTTCCATCCTAAAGTATCACAATACGTAACTACAAACACAAAGACATTAAACAAATAGAAACAAATACAATAACAGAATTCTGTCATGTCGACTTTGTTCCAGCAAAGACGCATTATGTGGCTTTTGCATCACCTGAAGGTAAACATAATGCAGATGGTGTTTCCATAGGGTTAATCAAAAAAGGTTTTATCGATTGTTTTCTCACGCTGATACCTAAACTTATATTTATCTGAGATATACGATACATTTTACAGTCTTTTGAACTACTGCCGTCGTCTACACGTGTTGTTCGTGGGGTTTCCTGGTGAGAAAAGGACATACAAGGATTGGTGCGTTCTCGGGCATGTCCACAGAGGTATACCGATATGAGGTTATAGTGTTGATTGGCTGAGTGTTTATTTCTACAGGTGCAGAAGGCGACAAACAAGCTACGTGACCTACTGGTGTGAATTAAAATGTCTCCGATAAGTACGGGACGTACTGACGTGAACTAAAATGTGTCAAATAAGTTACGGAACAAACTGATGTGAACTAAAATGTGTTATAAGTTACGGGACCTATTGATGTGAACTCAAAGGTGTCAATAAGTTCCAGGGCCTACTGATGTGAACTAAAAGGTGTCAAATAATTTACGGAACCTACTTATGTGGACTGAATATGTCAAATAAGTATCTGACCTATTGATGTGAACTAAAAGGTGTCAAATATGCTACGGGACCTACTGATGTAAACTGAAGGTGTCAAATAAGCTACGGGACCTACTGACATAAACTGAAGGTGTCAAATAAGCTAGAGAATCTATTGATGTCTAAAGGTGTCAACTATTTTAAACAATATTTTGGAGTTTTGCCTTGTTTTTTGTAAGTGCACCCATTCAACTTAGACACACGGTCTGTCGGTTATTTTAGGGTGCGTTTCCAAATATAAAAGACCCTGTGATCTGAATATAGTAGGTGTCAAATAAGCTAGCGGACCTACTGACGTGATCTAAAAGGTGTCGAATAAGCTACATGGCACACTGATATCAACTAAAAGGTGTCAAATACGCTGCGTGACCTACTGATTAATAAAATTGTGCCATATAAGCAACGGGACTTACTGCTATCAACTTAAATGTGGCAGGTAAGATACTAGACCTACTGATGTGAGATCACTTGTGTCGGAAAAGCTATGATTGTGACCTAAAAATTGTTAAACAAGTTACACAAGCTACTGAATGATCCAGAAGATGTCAAAGACGTACTGAACATATCACGTGATCTACAAGGTGCATAATAACCCACATAACCTACCACCTTCGCCGTCAATATTCCAATGTTGAATTTTTAAACGTGCATCAAAGCGAGCAAGAGAGCAGAAGTGTTAACAAATAATGCATGTGTCAATCGTTCTAGATCTATTCTGACTTCGTCGTTTGCATAATGAATTACTAATGTTATTATTTGTTCTTGTGTTTCACTTTAGAAGGTTCATACTTTGCTTCTCGCATAAAGCTAGCTAGTAAAGCGGCAATATATACAAGATAAGGACTGTCGGAGGAATGTAAACAAGATACCTTGGATTAGCAAAAATAGCATCCAATCAGATTCGCGCATTTTGTGCAAGCTCGCAAATGTTCCAGCGTTACCCCATGTTACTTTTATTGGTCTATAACTGCCCAGGGAGTCATGGAGAATGTGTGCATTTTCAAGGTGGTTCATTAATTGTCTCGCCACTATCTTCTCAGGTAATTTGCCTTAGACATTCTGCAATGTGATGATTCGATAGCTGCTAAGCAGTGTGGGGTCTTTACTAACTTTATGAAGTGGCCGTAGGTAATTATGTAGCCAGATTTCGGGCACTTCAGCATTCTGTATACCGGTGTTAAAATCCATCACTACATGCATAATGCCTCTGTCATCTAGCTCTTTGATGTGTTAAAACTGTACACCATCATGACCCGGAGCAGTGTTTCTACTTGATTTAACGTATACATAACGTCTTCGTCAGATATGAGGTCGAAATATATCTGGCTTCTGAATCCATTTTCCAGCACACGATTCTTAATCTCTTGCCTGGCAGCTTTATCACCTTTATCCGTCTGAGTGATATACCGACTGAGTAATGCACGTCCTTTATCTTCACCGGTCTACAGGCTCATTCCCGTGGAGCTCAGAATATTAGGTATGGGTTGGCTTATATTGTTCCTATTCATTCGTGGATGTTAGGACCAGAATTTTGGTAAGGTCTTTTCCGTGCCCACCTGTGTCACGAAGGCCTTCCACAATTGATCCTTGGCTTCAACCCCTCCGTTATTCACTGTACTTCTCTTTCGTGATTTCGTCCATTCTTTCATCGCTCTTTCATTTTCTATTCATGCTTTTTCTACATCCTCAATCCATCAGGGTGGTTGGATGAAATGTGTTCTAGCTGTCTTTTTCCTGGCATTTTGACGCAATATATGTAGAGGGCTATTACAGTCATGTGAGCCTGCAGGGTACTTAAAGTGTGTTTAGGTCTCCTGTGTCTGGTTACCCTCCCTTTTGCAATAAATAAATAAGTATATGGATTGAACAAGCAGAAACACTCGAATAAACTTACGACGTAACGGCCAGACAGGCAGCTAGCGGTCTTTCACATAAATTTACTTCTTAAGGGGAGCTTTAACCCCCAAAAATGAAGAATTTCATTGAAAATATCAAATTTTAGATACATATTGCACTGGAAAGTACATTCATTTGCCCACATTTCTGTATGTTTATTTTCACTAAAACCTTTATGGATGATTTTATATAAATTTTTAAAGTATGTCAGGTAAGTGTATTTTTACCTAATTATATATGTAAAATATACAAATTGGTATATTTGTGATGCTATATTGCTTCTAATGCATGGATTTTAATTTTCGGTACCATATTCATTTCCCTGAAGCAAACAGAATTCAAGTTTTTCAAACATAGTTTCATGTGTAAACATAATTTTGACTGGCTAATTTTTATTAACCATGGGGTCCTTTGATGGGTCATCGAAATAATAACGTGGCTGGAGGTATTCCAGTAGAGTGGTAGGGTACCTCCTTATACGCAAATAAAGCTGCAGGTAAGAACGAATCACAGGATTCTGGTTTCTCCTGTGCGAGCTTAAATAAATTTGTAAGTAGAGTCCCGTTACATCTTTCCACTTGTCCAATCGATTGTAGATGATAAAATGTGCGGACGAGAATATTTTGAAAAATTCTAAAAACTTCCTCCATCAGTTTCCCTCTGAACTGTGAACCATTGTCAGTTAATATCTGATAAGGGTATCCTAATCTTGTGAATATTGAGAGCAAAGCCTCTCCTACATGTACTGAGTCTGCTGAGGGTAGAGAATCGCTTCTTCCCACATAGTACATGTCTACCAGAGAAAGGATGCATTTTTTCGGACACTGACGAAAAGCGCATACAGTCTGCTGAAATGAAGAATTTAATGAAAAGTAAGCTGCAAAGTATGACAAAGAACATGGAATCAATAAAGGAAAATACCAGATATGATTCCTACATAGCAGGGGGATACTTAGGTGAGTAAATTTTATGTAAAAGTGTAATTCCTCCCTGTTTTCTTAATTTTCTCAAAACCTCATTTTTCACACAAATGTAGGCACATTGCCCACGATTTTTCAAAAACTATTAGTGATACAGCAGTAAATTTTTGGCCACATGCTGTACACATAGTGCTCATTAAAATAAACTAAAATAAAGGATATATGTTAACAAACTACAAAACTGTTAAGAAATAGCTAAGATACCCCCCTTAAAAATTTCAGCTATTTTTCGATTGGTATGTTAAAATCCAAAAAAACTCAGATATCAAACCAATCAAAATTATTTTAGTATACAATCATTATCATATATTAACAAATAAAACAGCCAAATTTCATAACTCAAGTTGTACTCACATTTGAGATATCTTGGGCAACAAAACACCCAAAAAAGCTAAAATTTGCTTTTTTTTCACTGTTTTTCCGCCATAGATTGCAAGTTTTTAGTATATACCTCAATGTTTTGTATTTTTTTCAGTCATTGTGCTTGTATAAATGACCAGATATAGATATTAACTTATAATTCTGTGTTTTTCATTTTAGGGGTTTAACCTCCCCTTAATGGCTAATACAAAAGTAAGCCCCCGCCCCCCCCCCCCCCCCCTAATTAAAAAAAAAAGACAGAGATAACAGCGCAGGGGTCAAAATGTTATAAAAATTGGCACAATATACCCCACTTACAACGGAGAGATCACTCCTCTTGTCAGGTTGCGACGTGATGTGGAATCTCGGAAATAAGTGGAAAAACAAACATAACCATGTGATATTTTAAGCAGCAGAGATAGAGTAGTTAGGGGAAGGGATCCAATTTTTTTTCAAAGGGAAACAACTTATTTATTTAAAAACTATAAAACTAAATAACATATTTTCATTACCTTTGATTTTATCAATTCGTAATATAAAGTTATTTAAGGCATAAACGATTCATCTATTTTTATTAGTTTATTTTTTAAATTATTAAAATGTTCTTTTGTTTTCCATGTTTAGCGTAAACTAACTTTTAATAATATGAAGTTTATGCACATGCTAAAGTAGTGAGCACTTATATGCTCTGTCACTTTCAATGACAATCTAGTCAGAAATTATGATGCAATCGCAGATGTGCACACTAACATGTTTCATCGGCGCTCCAAAGCGCACTTCGACAATCTTTTACACATATTTTCTTGGTCGTTCCTCCTCTACCCTGGGGCGGGAGTGGCTAAGACGGTTGGCGTTCGTCTCTAAGTCTAAAGGTACCGGGTTCGGTTCCCGGTACAGGGAATGATTTTAGTGGAATTTTTGCATAACCACTGGGAACTAATAATGTCATACTCCCCCTGATCTCCTGCGTAATGAGATCACATACCAAGCCTTCACGGATAAGGGCGAAAAAACAGAAGGTCCCGTCTGCAGGTTGCGCCCGTTAAAAATTCTTCGGCAGTTGAAAATCGCATAGAGTAGTCCATACGGCAACTGCCCTGGCAGAATTTACATTGGGAACTTCGTGGTGCTTTAGAATTTGTGCGCTGTGCTGAGATCCTCCTTGTGTGATCTAAGGGAGGAGATCGGAGCACTGATGGAGTTGACCGTGTGCATTGAAAATGGTCCTTAAAACAAAACAAATAAACCTCTTCTACCTTGGGGTGTAGAATTTGTCACAGGACAGATTGGGGTGACCTCTTCTCAATCTCTCTCCACTACGGCAGTACTCATTTTCAATTGTTGTACGTACTGATTAATTGGAATTTCCGGGTCGACACAATTCTTTCTGCTATGTAGCAGACATTTTGTATTTTCAAACATTCTTACACTCCTCACAGACATAAGTCGTCATGTCTGTTTGGTTATCAGTTCCTCCCTGCTTTGGAAGGAACGGCTAAGATAATAATTACTCGATAACCATGTTGATTAATCGCGGGTGTGGCCAACATCAGACTACAGATTAACACTAAAATCGCTCAGCGCATTTGCTTAATTGCTAATAAGGCCATGGTGCGTTCTTCGCCAAGATCGTTATACGCTGAAAGTTTGATAGCCACTACAGGGAGACACCTTATGAGCAGACATCTTCTGTTACTTGGTCATCATTTAGGTCGTGGTACAGGCTGTCGCCTGATGTGTTAACTTCCTAAATGACTATAATTTCCAGGTTCTTAATTCACCCTTGCTTACAGATGTTTGATGATGTCGTTTTAATTCTCCAACAGTAATGTAATTCCAAATAAAACAGCAAACCATATATAGTTGATAACTGCCAAGTGATCATATAAACCGTTATTCAACTTGAAGGAACACGAACAGTTTCATGTATATTATCAAATTGCATCAACGAAATCATCTTCTTCAGTTCCTCTAATTTTGTCCGTATATCTTTCAATATTATTGACAGTTTGGCAATGCTACTCCGCAGTTTCAGCCTTTGTAGCTTGGTTAATTTGTTCCTCGTTGTACTCAATCAGATTCTTTATACTTTCTCCATCTACTAATACTTCAAGAGTGTCTATTACGGATTTGGGCGCTCCACTTGGAGGAACCTCTACTTTATCAATGGTTAATTCTATCAGTTTGCTTATCACTGCTATTCCGTTGCTACATTGGTTCATAGCTAATTTTCTAGCTGAAAGTAATAATTATACAGTCAGCATCAATAACCAGTCAGAAAGACTGTCTACTTATGTATAAAAGTGAAAAATACGATTTCACACAAAATCTTGTTCTTGGCGATGAGGTTAAAACCCTTGTCAATATACTGTAAACCACAGTATAATAAATGT
Organism: Oreohelix idahoensis; assembly: GCA_024509875.1. Taxonomy (NCBI): domain Eukaryota; kingdom Metazoa; phylum Mollusca; class Gastropoda; order Stylommatophora; family Oreohelicidae; genus Oreohelix; species Oreohelix idahoensis. Next base: position 44,065 of record JAMPIV010005655.1, read on the forward strand.
CTTGAGATTCTCGACGACTGAGCCGGACTTTTGTGACAGTCTGGGAGAGCGCCTGGTTGCTACATCAACAGATAAAATCATGTCCTTGTGCTATGGCTCTCTAGATGCAACTAAGACAATATATTATTTTACTAATCTCATTAATGGTGCGTGGCTTGCCGACTTAGAGCCTTTTTCATTGGTTATACAAATTGTAAAGATTTATTTCATTAGCTACAGCTATCGTTACCTACTTATCATAGAATTTAAATAAGCAAATGCAAATGAGGTTATGTAGACCTCTTTTTTGTTGCTGGGCAACTCCCGCCAAAACTTAAGGGAACACAGTTAGACAAAGTCGTGTGCTTTGATTTCTATGATGCATTTAGTAATTTATTCTGTCTTTATTTATTACGTTAACGTATGTTACTAGCGTTTGCGAAGGCCATCCGTTTACATAAATAGGGAATCTTGCTTCATAAAATATGCTTTTTAGTAAGTTGAGCTTGCTAGCTGTATATGCGAATCAGCTGGTAAATATAGTATCTTGATTCTCAAAATGCGCTCTTGTGAGTGAGTTAAACTTGATATTTTGAATATGTAATCAACTTGTGAGCACTTGATAAAAGGTGAATGAAAATGCTGCGTCCACCAGTTTAATCGTGGGCGAGAAAGCGTCTCTTTTAACTTAGGAAGTGAAGGATGTCTTAAATGGCAAATTCTGTTATCCAGACGTACACTAGAGTCTTTCTGGCTAGACGTCAAACAGATCTCTTTTGGACTGAAGGCACACAAAAGTCTTCGTAAGTTTTCACACTTAATATCAATGATTGACTTTTTTTTATACTACTCCTCATAAATGATGATTTCAATTCTCTAGTAATTATGTATGACATGAGATGCACCTGATAAGTGTTAAATATATTGCGCATTGGAGTGTGTGCACATGCAAATCTGTACGGATGATCTAACAATGTAGATGAAGTGAAGTATAAACTATCAATTACCTCCTATCATCTTAGAGGAAAATCTTTTGACTTAATTAATCATTTATGAGAAGGATTAATTGAAAAACTGTCTTCTGCACATTTAGCTATGATAAGTGCAAAAGTGATCTTAACTAAAGACTAAGAAAACATTAAAATTTTTTTAAAAGATTCAATAACCTCCTTTTCCCGTTCGCAAACTCCATTAAGAACACAATACATAACAGATATTAATTATTACACACTGAACTAATTGCAGTCTATGCTTTGCGATATTCTTTACACCACGCTGTTAAAAACGTTATACTCATTCCTAGGGAACATAACGCTACATTATATTTCAAAAACGTTTAAGATGGATCCAGTGAGCCGGTGACGTATACCTCCGCCCATAAACCAATTGCCAAGAGCCCATGTGGTCGCCCAGGCCTTGGATCTCTTTTGCCCCTGTGAGCGCGTATCACTGGCTAAAGTGGAATGGGATATGCAACACAAACAGTCAATGCAGTGCTGCATGACAAACAGGAGTTTATTGATTGGCCGGCTAAAACAAACAAAATTACCCGCCTTCTAACGATCACAAAGGTTTCTGTCTGTTTATCGCTTTGCGTGTCAATTTTATTTCCTCATCTTGCCTGTGGCTTCCTTTTTCCTTGTTTTATATCTAAGATTCCTATCCTTCTACCGTCGGCTACCATCTGGAAACAAAGATTGTCCGTGTCACGGGCCTTTGATGTCCCTCGTCCGGAGTATGTTTTTTGCGTGCGTCCATTCTTCCCCGATGTGGTGACATGTCGTCTGTTTGAACAGCGGACTACCCATGAAAAGGCTAAACACTATTGCCCAGCCGGCACCTCCAACAATAATCAAAATACCCTCTGACAATATTTACAGGGGGAAAGAGATATCAAAGAAGTTGTTTGGTTTGGTTTGAAGGATTATCTTCATTGCACACGGACTACTCCAAAGAAGATGTACCATGCCCATGTGTGTTTAACCAGATTTCTTACAAAGAAATCTGTGGTCGGCACGATCACGCCAGTTGTCAGAAAAAGTCAAATGCGTGATAAAGTCCAGAGGTGGTTAAAAGATTAACTTTAGCAGCAGCGAAAGAATGAAATGTAGTTGAAAATGCTATGATGGAAGATGATGGAAAAGAGAGCGATAAGATTTGGCGCTCGTTTATCACATAGTCACGTATACCAATTTTCCGTAAATATATTAAAACCACTATTATTCTCCCTTAAGCAATCGTCAATGTCTCGTTTTCTCTCTCTCTCTCTCTCTCTCTCTCTCTCTCTCTCTCTCTCACTCTCTCTTTTCCCGTCTTTCGCTCCATGCCTCACTGTTACTCCCTCCCATTCCAACTTCATTTGCGCGGACGCTTCAAATTCCGATCCTTTCCCAGCTTGGGGCATATCTGAAGGCCTTCCCCACGAATGATAAAAATTGTTTGAATAGTTTCAGTTTTCTAAATCTGGACGTCACAAAGCAGGGAAACTATGTTTAAACTAGCAATAACCCGTCAACATTGACATGTTATTAATTATAGTGTGTTGTTTCTGTAACATGTATTACGGTACTATCACTATTGTGGTCATTTCATTGGAGCGACCGTCATTAGATATTTGTAGTGAAAATTATATAGATGTATTAAATATGAAGACATGTAGTAACCTTATCTACATGACATTTGGAGCAGTGATAATGATCTAAAAAGCTAACATTTCTTTTATGACAACATTTCTCGTAATTGTTCGCGCATCTTTTAAAATCTTGCCCTGTTCGACTTCCTGCCTCTGAGAACAACGTTTGAAGTTTGCCGAAACTCCAGCCCACATACTGTTTATCAATCATGTTATTGGCTTCTTTCCATAATCAAACTGTTCATGCACACCTTCATTTGCGCACTTTTCTCCATTTTCTGGTGAATACATTTAAGGGGAAACAATTCAATTATTGTCTAATTTTCAACCACAGTTGCACCCCCTTAGCTGTGGTTGAAAGTTAATGTACTCTCTCGAAAATAGAAAAAGTGCGCAAATGACGGTGTTCAAAATGTGACTACCGACCGACCGAAGTACTTATGGCGGGTATTATGGTATTGAATGTGCATGCCCTGAATAGCCAGATGGGAATATTGTTCTCTGTTCCCTAAATATCTAGAGTTGCTTATTCTTGACACTAGGTGATGTTACTATCGAAAAGAACAATTTCCTTTGCAATAATTATCACGACACCCATACAACAGCTGGATATGACAGATGTGTTTTCTCAGACTGATGAATGTGAAAAGTTACGATAACCGAAGAAGGGCTTAATGTTAAGTTGATAGCATCGACCTATAACGAACTAATAAAATCTACCACAGGCATCAATACTAAAATCATTCACCATATTGCACAACTAAAAAAAAAATACAAACACACACACATTTATAATTTTAATATTATAGTATTTTCTTTTCTATTTTATTTGTTATTTAATAATTTTTTTACTTGTTGCTAGACAATTTTTTAATAGAAAATATGTTTACGATAAAACGGATATTTTTATAACTTACAATAACAATAACGTTCTTATCAATTATAATTTCTAATTTGGTACACGTATATCACTTAAATATTTTTGTATCGTTCGTTTAATCTTGACAATGAATAACGAACACAGTTTTTGCTATCCACACAATTATCATGTGAAACCCTTGTGTGCCGCTAGGGACAAGTGTAACCACTATATTAATTATAAACATCCCCACCAGGCAAAACCAATTGGAACAACCACTGCTTCCATTCACCTGAAAGTACCAATAACAAAATATTTTTATTAGTCAGGCCAAGACAGATAAATGCATATTTCGTCAATAACGGTGCAAGCGTGAAGCATCCGCTGCCCCTCTGGATTTCTGGAAATAATGTAATATGATTTGGGGAACAATCTAAAAGGTGATGTTAGAGGAAATATATTAACGTTATTCTCTTGAGCATTTTACAAGTGTAGGAATATATCTAGACACTGAAGGTAGTGGACACAGTTGTCGACATGCGTACAAGTGAAGGAATATATCTAGACACTGAAGGTAGTGGACACAGTTGTCGACATGCGTACAAGTGTAGGAATATATCTAGACACTGAAGGTAGTGGACACAGTTGTCGACATGCGCACAAGTGAAGGAATATATCTAGACACTGAAGGTAGTGGACACAGTTGTCGACATGCGTACAAGTGAAGGAATATGTCTAGACACTGAAGGTAGTGGACACAATTGTCGACATGCGTACAAGTGAAGGAATATATCTAGACACTGAAGGTAGTGGACACTGTTGCCGCGTGTAGTTCCCGGGGGGTTCTCTGTTGAGACAAACAAAGAATAGGGACATTGCTCTTTAGGCTCTGGTAAGAGGCCACTAATATGAGATTGTGATATGTAGTTGGCAACCTTATGATGTAACATACATTGCTACAGAAACCACTGGTGCAAGAACTTATGACTGATTACCTGCAAGCGTCGTACAAGAGGGTAGCCGTGGTGGCGCAGTAGTTAGCGCACTGGCTTCCTAGCTCGGTGGTCCGTGGTTTAATCACCAGTTGAGGTGGGATTTTTTAGACCGCAAACGGCTCCGGGGTCGACCCAGCCTCATGAATTGGGTACCAGAAAAACTCTGGGAAGGTTAAGGCGGACTGCACGATGTTGATCACATCACCCCTAGTGTGCCGATGGTGAAGAAAATATGGGCCTAACACCATATTCCCAATGTGCCTCAATGGGCGGGTAACGGGACCCTTCGTACAAGATGCCCATCTGTAGTTGTGGCTGTTACGGCATGACCTGAATAAGTAGTTTGAGTTTGTACATAAAGTTGACAATCTCAACATGTAAACAGATTGTTACATAAACCACTGCTTTAAGAGCACTTGAATGTTTTGGTGTAGGCTTCGTGCAAGAGGATTAGCTGCACGACAGGGTCTGGACAGCGTGACTTTATCCTTGACCCTGGCAACAAAATCATGCACACCTAATTGTTATGTAAACCATAGATATAAGAAGATGTGAAAGATGTGGTCACGGAGTGTTACAAAGAGAAGGGTGGGGAGTCTGGGGGTGGAGCTACAGCCTTGGATCCATGCTGGCTGAGAATATAAAAGTGAAAGACGGTTCTTCGAGTGCACAGATCAAGTCCGTGCCATTTTAAAATATGAGGCCACCTATTTGTTTTAGGAAAGACGGGTAAAAGAATATTATAATGTAAATGAGCCTGAATTGAGGCCCAGTGTAAAGTGAGGCCCGAACCAAATAGCCCTTCAGGGTTCACACTCAACTCTCCATTGCTTATGGCGTGGATGCATCTGTATTTACAACAGATGTTTGCGCCATTTCAGTTCTTGTTTTAATATGTTCAGTTTGGATACGCAAAAAAGTTAGCCTGGTTGAATTATGAATACTCTTACTTTGAGAGTGCGTTTAACTCAGTAGTTAGAGCTCTCGCCTCTTGAAGCAAAGTCCCTGTAAGTTGGGATCTAAACGTGGTTGTGTCATACCAGTCTATCAAGCTGTAAATTGGAACATGCCACTTTTTTGAGTTGGGGAAAGCACAGCCAGCGAGGAAGGGTTATGATCGCCTCGCCTCATACAGCTGGACTTAGTATAGTGAAGTCTTTAACTCTTCACTCCCATACGGTGGTATCCGTTATGAGACTACATGTTGTGTTCCATGTACTTCCCCAGGGTCTCTGAGGGAACACGGAAAGTATAACACTGCTACTCTCTAAGGTAAAAGACAACTAGTATTAGTTGTACACTGGAGCTGGCAATCTCATCTCATTAAACGAATAGATACATATATCACCACTGTAAGATGTGTCACCCTGTTGTTGTAATCTCCATAGAGGGTCATCTGCAATGACAGATCCATACTCCAGCAGGACAACAACAACAAGAATAGATTCATGTAAGATATTCAGAATTTCTTTTGATAATATTTTATTTCCAACGTATCTTTATCTACGCATCTGCAGACAATATCTTTCATGTCAATTTCATGTCGCTTTCATGTCAATTTCATGTCACTTTCAAATCTTGCAATCGATTTTTCAATCACTTCCAGATGAGCAATATCTCTGAAACTTTGCTTAGTTGTGTATTCCCGATGACAATACAATAATCAGCCAATTATTAATCATTTATTATCGTAATTATTACATTATGAGTAATTAATGTTTTCCGTAAAGAAATATAAACAAATCAGTTGCCATAATCAAGTTAATTAAAAATTCATGAGTACGTGGTGTGCTTTATTTTTTTCTATGCGTAAAACAGGGCACTATTCAAACAAGTGCCTAGCTAAATCAAGGGAAACAATCCAAGATATACAATTATGAATTAAACGAAAGTCGAGTTCGATCTCTAGATGGCCTTCAAATTGAAGAAATTGATTGCACCAAATTAACAAGCACAAAGCCATGTAATATTGACGCTCTAAAAGAAATGGGTCGTTTAAGAAATTTTAGACCAGATTTACAATATGTAACAAAAATATATATGTTTTAGCATGTCATAATTTTTTTAACAATAAAGAGAAGACAATAAAAAATATAAAACATTATTTTAAACACACGCTTTTAATCACTAAAACCCCAAAAATAATTTTTCAAGGAGTTTATATCTTGCAGTCACAACATGTTACATCAAATTGACAAAAAGGGTGTGGCGCTGATTTTGCATGAACATAACTTCTGCTTTATACTTCATTAGAATTTTATGGATAAAATATATGATAAGCGCTTAAACGCCCCACGCTTTTTGTCAATTTGATGTTACAATTTTTTACTACAAGCTATAAATTATTTGAAAAATTATTTTTTGCGTTTTTAGTGCATTAAAAGCGTGTGTTTAAAATATGTTTTTAATATTTTTTATTTACTATACATCTTCAGTATTTCATGTTAAGTAATTGAAAACTCTTCTCAATTCGGAACACAGTTAGAGTTTTTAATTAAAACATCAAAGCTACTTACAAACAGATTAACAAAATAATACTGTTGCCACATTTTCAAATCCTATTACTCTCGTTTTGGCCCTAAGGTTCAGGTAGACCATACGCTTTCAACCAGCTGTCTCCAATCCGTCGTTACATTAGTATTCTATAGCAGTTCTTTGAAGTGTCTAGATATTTGTTTCTTAATCTGTAACAACCAGTGAACTATATATTGGAACCGATGATTGTTCTTTCGCGACGAAAGACCGATGTTGCGGCTTCCTTACTCAGTACTGAAAAAGTTAAATTTCACATTTTCGTCTCCTTGCGTTTTTGAGTGCTCTTTTATAAAAAAAAAAAAAAGAAACAAAAAAACCCGTGGCGATCAAGACCAAAGATTGCCTTGTGATACTAGAAGATGAATATCTTAGTGCGTTATCTATAGCCGCCTACATCGTGTACTTGCTTCTGGGTCTTCTTTTTCTTCATTGCCTTTCAGTTCGCTCCTTGTTGCGCCCACGCCTTCAACAAATAAATGTCAAGCCTTCCTGTTGTGCATTGCCTGTTCTAGGTCTTTCCATTTCTTTATCTCTTGTATGTCTTTGTTCGTCTGTTTTTGTTTTTCCTCTATTTTCACTTATCACGGGGATCTCTAGAATAAGAACAATCTTTTAATGCTATCACGTGATATTTCTTAGTGAGTATATTATCCAATGGCAGCCTCTTCTCCCCACATTTTGTTCCACTGGTGTGTCTAGTTCTTTCCATCAGTTCCACATTAGTGTTCGTGTCAATCCAATTCACTTATTATATTCGGCACAAGTACTCATTCATGAACGCCTTTATTTTTCTGATCTTTTTGTTGTTCTTTATAGTTCATAGCTAAACAATTGGAGGCTTGTTCATTATATCAGTGAATAGTCACGCCAAAGTGGCTCAACATCAGGATTCCCATTAGGACTGAACATCAACCTGAAGAAGACAGAGGTCATGACACTCAACGTAATGAATCCTGATCCCACAAAAATAAGAAATTAAAAGCTGGAACAAACAAATACATTTAAAAAGCTAGGAAGCAAAGTAACACCAGACAGTGGAACAAGCAAAAACATCAGTAACAGAATAAATAAAGCCAGAACAGACTTTGCAAATCTAAACAACATTTGAAAATCTTCACAGTACAGCACAAACACCACATTAAGATTATACGAGAGCTGTGTACTTTCTGTACATTTGTGTGGCGCGGAGTGATGGAGAGTAACAGAAAAATGACATGTCCAAATTATCCTTTTCCCCACAACCTACCAACAACTGGGTTGGCCATGTCCTCAGAAGGGATCCTGACACCATCACCACAGCTACTATGTTATGGACTCTAGAAGGACGGTGAAAGAGATACAGACCAAAGACAAACTTGAGGATGAAATTGGAGGCTGAGATGCAAAGCATGAACTAGAGTTGGGGCTATGCACGAAGGATGGCCATCGATCGAGCAAATTGAGGATATTTTGTTGCTGCCCTACAAGACTCCACTAGGCGTGGTGGCCACTGACTGCAGAATCAGGATTCCCCCTGTATTAAAACGTGTTGAGAACCGAGCATTGCAAACTAGGCTTGTGGGAATCACTTGAGCCCCCAGACTTGATTCCAACTTCTACATGGCTGGCTGCTTGCAGGCGGATCTCACAATACATTTACAACAGGCACATGGGACTGGGAGGTGGCTCTGTGTAAGATGTCATGAATCATTGGAATAGCCAGAGCACAGAATTTTAACCTTGCGTGTATGAAGAGCCCCATGAATCGTGAATTGAATAGTATGCCGTCTCCCTTTCCATTCTGGCGTAAAACCTTTTGTGAAGGTAAAGGATCCCATTACATGCCCATTGACGTATATTGGGAATATGGGGTTAGGCCCATATGTTCTTGACCATACGGCACATAAGGGGTCATGTGGTCAGTATCATGCTGCCTGCCTTTAACCTTCCAAGAGTTGCTCTGGTACCACATTTATGAGGCCGGGTCGACCCTGGAGCCGTTTGTTATCTAGAAAAGCCCACCTCAACTGGTGATCGAACCATAGACCATCAAGCTATGAAGTCAGTGCACTAACCACTGGGCTACCGTATAAGAGTATTCCTTCAAATTCATGCCAAGCCAGATAGAATGCCCTCTGGGAAAACTGAAACTTATGACTCCAATTCAACAAGTTTTAACATAGAAAAAAGAGCCACACACAAATCCTACATCCAAATTTTAATCACGTCAAAGAAATTAGCTTGACCTTGGCTTAATAAGAGCGACAAGCACAAAAGTTCTAGTTAAGCAGCAACAACAACTATTCTCATCTTTGTAACATCGTGCTCAAAATACTACCCAATATAAAGACAGTAGCGACGATTTTAGGGAATTTTTGTGATGTGTGTTCAGCTAGTGTGTATCCCCGGTCTGTTAAAGTTATGATATTGGCAACGTGCCTAAGGACTGATGTGGGCTCAGGGTTGCTCACATTGAGCGTCATGACCTCTGACTTCTTTAAATTCGTGTTCAAGCCCATCTGCTGGCTAAACTTATTAAGTCTATCCGTTTTTTCCTGGATGTGTTGATGTGAATGTGCTAGTAGTGCAATGTCATCTGCATATTCCAGATCTTCCAATGTAGAAAATGTAGTCCATCTTATTCCTCTTGGACTGCCCTCTGTTGTCTGGCACATCATCCAATCTATGACTGTTAAAAATAAAGTGGTTGATAGGGGGCATCCCTGTCGTACTCCTGTCTTCACCTCAAAGGTCAGGTTGCTCTGCCCAACACTACACGTAAAGTTGGCATAGAGGCTTTTTATGATTGACACTATGCAGCTTGGAATTCCATAAGCCCTCAGTATTTTCCATAAACTGTCCCTATGTATGCTGTCAAAAGCCTTTTCAAAATCAACGAAATTAGTGTACAGGTGTCTTTGCCATTCTGAGCAGTGCTCTATAATGTTCCTGAGAGTGAATATATGATCTACACATTTTCTGTTCTTTCTAAATCCTGCTTGTTCTTTCCTCAGTTTGTGGTCTACTGCTTTTGAAATTCTCTGTATAATTATCCTGCCTAGTATTTTGCTGGGAACTGAGAGAAGAGTGATTCCTCTCCAATTATTGCAGTCTGCAAGATCTCCCTTCTTGGGCAATTTGACAATTATTCCTTTGTTTCACTCTGATGGTGTTGTCCCCGTTTTCCAGTGCAAATAGTGGTTCTAATAGTTCAGCTGCTAGCTCAGGGTCTGTCTTATATAGCTCTGCAGTTAAGTTATCATGGCGAGGAGCTTTTCCGTTCTTCAACCCTTTGATTGATGTGATGATTTCTTCTTTTCGTGGAATGTCTGTATTTACATCTAAATCGTTTTCAGCCTCAGGAACATTCAATTGTGTCACTGGTGGTTCCTTGTTCAGAGTTTCTCTGAAGTGCTCTGCCCATCTTGTTTCCTGTCTCTCTGCTGTCGTGATGAGATTTCCTTGCTTGTCTCTTACTAATGTAATATTGTTTGCACCTCGTTTTCCGCTGATGAATTTAGTTATTTTGTATACTGTGCTTTGTTCATTTCTCAGTGCTGCCTCTTCTGCCTGTCTTGCAAGATCGTCTAGGAAATTCCTTTTGTTGGCTCGGGTTTGGCGTTTAACTTCCTTGTCCAGCTGACTGTACTGTTCGCTATATAGTTGTTTTAACCTGGGGGACATAGCTTCTGTTTTCTTTCTTTTCATTTCCTGTCTCAGTGTTATGGTGTTTAATGTTTCTCATGTTATCCAGTCTTGCTTCTTCCTTTCCTGGAATCCCAAGCATGATTTGCTGCTTTCCGTATATATTGTTGAAATGGTGTTGAATTTCTGGTCTGTATCATCAGTCAATGTCTTTTCCTGGCTTTTGGCAAATTGATATCGTTTCTGGTAAGGGGGTCCTTCAATTTGCTGATGTCAAACCTTTTCTTTGTAGTTACAGTTGGTCCAGCCCTTCTTAGTTTCACTTTCAGTTTTGCTACTACTAAATGGTGATCATTTCCCACATCTGCACTTCTTTTTACCTTCACATCGTGTAATGCATGTCTCCATCTATCGTTAATCATGATGTGGTCTATCTGGTTTCTGTCCCGACCATTTGGTGGTTCCCATGATAATTTGTGAATTTCTTTATGTGAGAAAAGTGTTCCTCCAATGACCAGGTTGTTAATACTATTGATACTTATTAATTTATCCCCATTTTCGTTTGCTGTTCCTCTGCCGCATTTCCCATTACTCTTTCATTATATGTATTGTGTGTACCAGCTTTTGCATTGAGGTCTCCCATTACTATAATAAGATCATATCTAGGTGTGTCTTTCATTTCTTTCTGCAGTTGTTGATAGAATTCATCCTTGACCTCTTCATCGCTGTCATTCGTTGGTACGTAGCATTGTATTATTGTAGTATTGGGGTATTGGTGAATCTGCCTCTCAATCTTAATCTTATCAATCTGTTGTTGATGGGTTTCCATTCCAGTAATGTCCTTTCTATTCCTTTCTGTAGAATAATGGCTACACCTTCATTGTGCTGTCCATCATCTCTTCCAGAGTAAAGTACTGTTTCTCCTGTTGCTGTTTTAACTTTTCCTGCCCCTGTCCATCTGCTCTCGCTTATCCCTAGAATGTGTAACCTATAGTTTCTCATTTCTGCCGTGACCTGTTTTAGTTTACCCGTCTCATTCTTTGTCCTGACATTCCAAAATCCTATTCTTGTATCATGTTTTGAGGTCAGGACGTGCGTTCTCATGTCAGTGGCTTCCTTTCGGCTTTCACCACTGACAGTCATACGAACCTCAGACTCCGCATGTCCGTCCCGCAGCAAAGTTTGTTTATTCGTTGTTGTTTCCGTAACTTCAATTTATTTTTTTACATAGACAGGGGTGTCAGCCCTATACTAAAACCCCCAACCTGGATGACCAGGGTGTCTGCTTTAGTCTGACCCCTACCCGCGCAAACCGGTCCAGCTTGGTAGAACCTTCCAGGAGTAAAACTCCCGCTGGCATAGCTCTGGGGTAATCATGTTACGCAAGCCGCCATACCTCGACAAGGTATTTACACCGGTGACTAGGCGTAATGGCCACTGACTGCTTTGACGGTCGGCGGCTGAGGATCAAAGAAGAAGAAGTGCATAAGGACAATAGCGATAATTAAAGAGCGAAGACCCGTCTAGAGGTCATTGTCAGCCTATAAATTATTTACGAAGTCAATTCAGCGGCAGGTCCGCTTTTTGGGAATGTCCTTTGATCGACGTGTTTCATACTCAAGGCCGGTTTAAAGGCAGAGTGACCGAGGCCATGGATACTTTAAATGAAACCGGGCGATTAAAAGCAAAGAAAATTCACGTCAAACAATTCGACTCTTTTTTTTCAGCTGTGACTCAATTCCTCCAGGCTATAGTGCGCTATGTAAATATTTTTAATAAGAAAACAATAAATCAAAGGGTGATATACATATAGCATTCTATTTTTAGTTGTTGTAGAGTTCTGTGTTTTGAAAGTAATAACCAACAACCGATCTGCTGATTTATTTACAAATCTTACTTAATTTTTCACAAGAGTTTAATCAACCTTCGCTGGGAAAAGTTCAGGAGAGAGGGCGCATGTAAAACAGCTCTTGCCTTGTGGGAAGCCTACACCAAAGCTTTAATTTCCCTGGCAGTAGTTTGTTTCTGTAGCAATGTGTTTTATATGATGACGTTGTCAGCCTCATGTACAACCTCATATTAGTTATCTTTTACGACATGCTCGAGGGAAAAGTAGTCCTACTGTCTCCACCCCCCTCATCCCCAGAACTACACCGGCTTATTTGATCGTACTTTAGCATTTTTTTTTCCTTAACCAGCGGCACTTGGGCTTTCAGCCCTTCGGCCCAATGACATGTCATTGCGAGACTGGGGAGCCTGTGAACTTTCCTTCCAACCTGGTCAGGAGCTTCGCTCCTTCCCATCCACAGAGGGTTTATCTCTGGAGACGTTATTCAGCGATAATCCCGGTCGATGACACTCTTTCCAATGCACACGCCCGGGCTTGAACCTTGAACCCTGATTGCCAGCGCAACGTGGTAACCATTACACCAGCGCGGCTCCCTAATTTACCATTAAAGGCAAACCTTAGAGTTATTGCGGGTTTGGTTCCAGACCACCGCAATAAATCAATTATTGCAATAAAGCATGGCACACCCATTTTTTTGGCTTCCCGGTGCATATAAAAGCCTAAAATCATGTTTACATTATGTCTATTACGTGCGCAATAGCGATAGGTCTAAACAAACAATGTGATGGAAAATTAAAAATACTTCATTGCTTAAAAACATGATCTTTATCATCCGAGCCTTTAGCGAATCGTAATCTTTTTGCCAAAATCTATCCTGAGAAGAAGGCACGTTCTAATTAATGAACAAGAATATTCTGAAAAATTACGCGCAATATCTGCAAAGCGCAATAAAGCGAAGCGCAATAAAGCGAGGTATGCCTGTATATGTTAATGTATGTTTTGATAGTAAAGATTCTCTTACATATGAATGCATGAATGTGTGTGCATTAGTATTTTGGTATATATGCATAATATGTGCTGAAATGTTCTTACTCGCCAAGCAGTCCACAAGTTCGCTCCAGGGGACCTTGTTAAATGACTTCTCCAGATCCAAGAAACAAAGATGCATCTCATTTTTATACCCAATGGCCTTTTAACTTAGCTGCCTCAGTGTGAAGATAAGGTCCTGAGTACTTAAGTTTGCTCGGAAGCCACGTTGGACATTGTCCATTTGTGGCACAGCCAGGTGTCCGAGTCTCTGTTCCAGGATTCTAGAGTAGATTTTACCAGGGACAATGAGAAGGGATATACCTCTACGATTTCAGCATTGTCGACTGTCACCCTTTTTGAATATGGGTATTATGATGGCAATCTCCCAATCCTTTGGTATGGTCTTGTTGCACCAAGCTGCCTGTAGGATCTATAAGTGTAATAGGTCGCCTGCTGCTTTCATATACTTAACCATCTCTGGTGTTATACCATCATGCCCTGCTGCTTTGCCCATCTTGATTTTCTCCAGTGCTGCCTTCAGTTCTTCCATCTTTATGCCATCTTCGCCACCATTGGTTCCTCTTCTGTGCTAGTGGTTATCATGTCTATATATGTGCACGTAACTAAACTGTATGTTTTGTGTGCTATGTACATATAGATGGAGCGTTGGGTCGACAAAGTGATTAGAACGTTGCCTCTCGAGCTAAAGTTTCCAAGTTCAAACACTGGTGACGGACCGCTCCAGTTTACCCAGGTGAAAATGGGTATCTCCCACTTATCTTTAGTTAGAAACGGTAAAGGCATCGAGGAAGGGAATCGGTCACCCCACTTTATAAAGCTTGACATAATTTAGCGAATTCTCATATATTAAACGCTCCTACATGAGTATTTTCTATACGACTACATAAATGTTTGAATGTGTGTCTAACGGTAGTATTATATGCATTCATATATTTGCATCTGTTTATGTTGCACTATAAAGATCCGGGGTGTGGGAGGGGGGTTAGCAGGTGACACAGAAAGAATCGAACCACTCCTACCCCAAGCATATCGTAAAATGAGATTAATGTGAGGTTCTGAATGGGACTATCACAAAACAACAGCAGATGGGGCACAGGTTTTAGCTCTGGCTTTCTGCAAGGAGGGTCAGTTGTGGTGGTGAGTCTATGCTCCGAAAGAATCTAAAGATGACATGAATATATATATGTGTGTGTGAGTGTGTACATATATGCATGAATGAGTAGATGCTGATGTCCTTGGCGCTAATGCGACTTGAAGCCGGGTATTGTGTAATTACCCGTGTAATTGTGGGATCGTACGGTATAATGAAGGTTTTATGTGAATCGAAAACATCCGTACCCAAATTACTGTAGATTTTTCCACTTACTTTACTTTCTTATTTTTTTTCGGTCAGTGAAGCGTAGTGGGGAGCTGAATTTTACGTTGCTGAGCCTTTTTAACGTGACAACACAACATCCGCTAGAACGCATACAGAAAGACAATCATAAAGATACATTGCACGAAAAACAAGAAATTTCCATCTTAGTTTTTAAATATCTGACATTGGACACGTTATCCTTGTAGGTCTATGAATCTTGCCGGCTGTATCTTGTGACATGGCAAGACAAGGATTCGTGTTGCACAGTGTCTAGGCGCCAATGCTTTAATCTAACGTGTCTTAACTCTTTTATCTTGAGGCCGTGATCTGGCCTGGTTATACTGTAATGTTTTAATGGAAAAAGGTGTCTTGTATATATTATATTTTTATTATATTTTCTGTCCTTTGATTGTATTGTCGCAAGGCATTTGGTCAAACCTGGTCAAGAGACAGAAGAAACCGTCAAACTGGTGGAGATACACTATGATTTCGTCAGTGGTGTTATCTAAGAGGCTATAATGGATGATCCGATCTACCCAGTCATACTTGGTTGTAGATATGTGTTTATTGGGAGACCTAGAGAGCCGATTGTGGCAGCAGTAACCACAAGAGGGCAAACCAAGAGGGAACGGGAGCCTGCGCGTAACATGTTTGCAAAGGAGCTAAAATAGGCGCAAAAGAAGGACCCTACCTTGGAGCCCTGCTTTAGAAAACTGCCCATGGCCAAGGACCCCAGACAGAACCGAGACATCATTTCTAAGGATGGAGTATTGTATCGTAGAACGGGCGACCCTGAACAGGGACATAACCAGCTCCTAGTACCGACGCAGTAAAGAGACCAAATCTTAGAAATGGGGCACTCTCTTCCCTTTAGCTGACATATGGGTAAAAACGCCACTATTCAGCGAATATCGACTCACTGGAAAAGACTAAAAGAAGGAACAGGTTTATCATGATCTTAGTCGACACATGCACTTTGTAGGCAGAAGATATACCGCAAACATGCACGGATTCCAAGCATGTCGCAGACGCCTTAGTGTAGATTTTTACACGGTTTGGATTCCCTCAACATGTTTTGACGGATAAGAGATCCCAATACCGTTGCCTGTTAATGGGGGAGATCTTTAAGATCTTGAGGGACCAGTATATCTACTCCATTACCTATAATCCGGCTGGAAGGGGGTTAGTAGATCGTGTCAACGGAAGCCTGAACATGATGTTAAGTAAGCTGCCACAAGAGAATTCTGAAGATTGGTACCTTTTCATCCCTGCAGTCTTATTTGCCTACAAGGAAGTCCCACATGTATCTACAGGTTTACCACCAGCTACACTCTTATTTGGCAGACCTATTAAGGGTTTGCTTGAAGCCTTACTCCGGTCACTGACAGACAAGAAGGCTGATGAGTCAGTCGTCTCAGCAAGTAAATATGTATCGGAACTTAAGGAAAGATTACAACTAGGATGGGATCTAGCAACAACCAACCTTAAGCAAACACGCATGAAGCACGCTAAACGATACAATAGAGCAGCGAAAGAGAGAGAATTACAACCAGGAGAGAAAGTTTTGTTGCAACTTACAACCGGAAACAACAAACTACGTATCTGACAACAAGACCGTTTACCGTTCGTAAAAAGATCTCGAGAACTAACTACACGATCTCTATTAAAGGAAAGGAAAAGATCTACCATATACATCTGTTAAAGAAATATTTGGAAAGACCAGTGCCTTCCCCCGAACATCTCCTGGCGGTCGCCATAGCAACAGAAGACGAGGAAGATGACGATAGTTGCATGGAATATCCACTGCTACAAACGGAATCTTTCAACGATGTTAAATTCGGCGATACTCTTTCAAACGCACAACAGACAGAAACGAGGGCGCTACTGATACAGCACTCAGCAGTTTTAACGGACATACCTGGTCGAACGCATCTCGCAGAGTTCGATATGAAGCTGACATGTGAGACCCCTGTGCGAAACAGAGTTTACCCGATTCCGTATGCTAAAGCTGATACGCTACGCGGAGAAATAGACAAGCTACGTCAAGATGGAATTATTATTAGCGGGTCTACATCTCCTTACAGTTCGAGCGTAGTACTGTTACTGAAGCCCAATAAAGAAGTTCGTCTGTGCACCGATTACCGTCTACTTAACACAGTAACGGATATCCAGCCGGAGACCCTGCAAAACGCTTCTGAACTGTTCTGAGGCTTAACAAGGCAAGAATCTTCTCCAAGATTGACATGAGTAAAGGTTATTACTAAATACCAGTCAAGGAGGAAATTAAACCCTTGCTAGCTTTTAGCACCATTGAAGGACACTATACTTTCAACGTTATGCTTTTCGGTTTGCACAACGCACCAGGTGTTTTCACGAGAATGATGAAAAAGCTTTTAGAACCATTGCAAAGCCCGCATATCCACAATTTCATGGACGACATATTGATTGCAACGGAAAACTACGACGAACATATAGCTATGGTCGCTATGCTCCTAATGAGACTACAGGAAACAGGCCTGACAGCCAGACTGCGCAAATGTTTAATCGGATTTAAAAAGCTTGACTTCCTGGGGCATACCATTTCACAATGTTGCATGTGGCCAGTTGCCAAAAACGTAGATAAAATACGTGCAGCAAAAAAGCCTAAAACTAAGAGAGACACACGTTCATTTCTATCACTGTGTGCATATTACCAGAAGTTAATTAAAAATTTCGATGGCCTTACAGCACCTCTTACTGACCTCACCAAGAACGGGTAACCTGAAAAAAGTTATTTGGAATTCAGAGTGCGAACACTCCTACGTCAGTCTCAATGAACAGCTGTCAAAATTCCCAATTCTAAGGTTACCTGACCTTAAAAAACCTTTCATATTGCGCGACGATGCATCAGGATTGGGAATCGGGTCAACACTGCTTTAGGCAGATGAAAATAATCCGAATCTCTTATTTCCAGGTGTATGCGGCAGCCGCAAACTGAACACAGCAGAGAGGATTTATTCGACCGTGGAGAGGGAATGTTAAGCACTCGTTAATGGGATAAGAAGACATGAATATTATTTTGGCGTTCCATTTACGGTACAAACGGACTATGCTCCACTGGTTTTTCTTGGAGCCATTAAGTAATTTAACGCAAAGATTATGCATTGGGCTTTGCTGTTAAGAGTATATTCATTTACAGTACAATACATCGCGAGAAAAGAAAACGTAGGAGCGGATTTTATGAGTCGAAATTGAAGCATGGAGGAAGAGGATGAAATTGAAGACAGCTATCACTCGGAAGATACGGATACCAGCAGCTCTATTTTCATAAGTGAGACATGAAAGGGTTTCATATCTTCACTGTCACATATATATGTAAATATAGCCACAGTGATCCGACCACCTTTGCTTCCCCATCAAATTTTTTAATTGTGCTACGCACAAAACCCTGCAAATCGCTGCCTGTAGATTCACTTTGAAGCCACGCCTATTCTTTCCTCTCAACGTGCTTTAATGAGCGATTACAAATTTTCGCACCCGACAGTCTTAACAAGAGGGGAGCGAACCGGGGTGTTTATCTGAGTTCTCAAGCGAGCTGAGATGTCAATCATCGATAGTGACAGATCAGACGTTGGTAGCAAATGCAAGGGTGATAACAATATTTACCGACCACATTTGATGTCGGTGATCCCAGGGGAATTAATTATTTGATCTACAGCAGAGGGACGAAATCAAAGAAGGCCTGTTCTCATGCCATGGCTTTGTGATGTCGTTTCGGCATCGCGAGCGAGCGAACAAGAAAATCCTTTACCTCGGGAGTCGAACTCATTGATTTTCCGTGATACGACCGAAGGCGTGAATTATCGCACACTTTAGTAAACATAACAACATTTCTGTATAAATACTCCGTCCTCTCAAAGTCAGTTATCCAGACGCTCAGAAAGTTTGGATAATCTAGCTCGTTATTCTAGAGCCATTGTGAAAGTGTGTTATAGCATTCCGTGGATATTGTTTCATTTCTGATTGCGGTAATAGAAATTAGCATTTACGTGATTTAATGTGCTAAGTTTATCATTATAATTTACTGGGATTTTCTAGATGCTAAGACTAGCGTATTAAATAACGCATAGATAATTTTTCCAGTTGTAATGTAGATTTAATCACCCACTATCAACCAGAAAAAGAGGTGTTTTAATTGACTAATAAATACACTAGGAGACTGAAAATTGACGGAATACAATTCACTTCTATTTCATAATGTGTAATAATATAAGTGACTAGTGTAATATCATGTGACGAAACAAATAGTTAGTAATGACAAGCGACATTTGTAAAGTAGTCATAATTAAATTAACACTGATATTGTGCGCTGAGTGTTTTACCGGGCGGGAGGGGAAAGGCGATTACCTAAATCCCAACCAGTACCAGTTGAGCACTGCGTGATAAGATAGGCTAGGACACGTGTGCCTTTTAACTTAATTAGATGACAGAGAGGATAAGAGATCATACTCTTACGCGTGATAGGATAGGATATTGATATTGTGGTTAAATGTTTTGTTTTGTTCCTAATTTAGTGCTGATCACAAACCAGCTGCCAGCGGTCAAATAGCACCAGTATCAATTCTTATTATTATCGGGTCTTCGACGTTGACCTGTTCGGTCCTCTTGCTTCATCCAGAGAGAGACCAATAATATAAACAATAATAGTAAACGTCACGGGGCTTACAAAATACCCAGATTTTTGCATTCAATTTTATCAGCCCGCTGTAGCCAAATATATATATATATATATATATATATATATATATATATATATATATATATATATATATATATATATATATATATATATATATATATATATAACATTTTTCCCGACTACTGATAATCAGGAGAATATGGTGTGTCATAATCGGCACTCAACCCCAAAGAGAAAAACCGAAAGGATATACCTGTTACGTGCAGTCTTTGATATCTTACAATATTATACATAGGTAATTTTTTAGTGCTTAAGGGAAAGTCATTATTGAGTTACTTCCCTTGAAAGTTGTGCCATCTCTTCGATCAAACTCCGCGGATAAATCCATTTTTCTGCGATTTATTCGTTGTTTGGGTAATAATAGATTGTTCTTGCTTCAGAATATCTATGGCCTGAATTTATGTGTATTGTTTGTCTGAGTAGGACGAGTCTGTCTTATATCTGTATATCTTTACATATCTAAGTCGAACTATATGTTCTGTTGTCTCTAGAGAGGTCAAAGGCTATTCGGCGGATGTGTCGCTAGAGTGTGGTGTGATTTGGCTTCGTCCTGATAGGGACTGTGTGTTTCCTATGTCGGCCTGTCGCCGGGAAAAAGTGATCTCAGTATTTGTGGGGAAAGTGATAGTCGTCTAGACCTATCGTGTATGCTTTACCCCAGTGTTTATTCATATTGCCAAGGAATGGCAGTTTCATATTTCCTCTACCAAGGTAATCAAAGACACTCTTATGAACTCTCGATCGAAGCCACCATTTTCGATAGTTACGATTTGAATGTCTAAGAGAATATATTTGACTCGATGAAAACGACTTCGATTCCTAGCAGCACTATATTCTGTAGAATGCAGTCAATTGTTCATGATCAAATCTACAGAGCAATGCAATGTTTTATGAATGACTAACTTTAGGACAGATTCATTATCTGTATCCAAACGTGAGTGACAGCTCACGAGTGAAGCCATCTTGGAACCAGACATGTAGTGACTTTCAAGAAGAGAAAAGGGATGCCCGTATTATCGCTTGTTTAGTCCAGAGATCACTGCTACACATGAGAACCCGTTATTAGCGGTTCAATATTATTATATGAAAAAAATATGTGCTGAACATTATGTTGAAGAATCGTCGCTAGACGAGATTAGGTTTAGAAGCCATCTGAAATATTGTTTATAAGCTGACGTGCTCAGTCAGTGAAGTCAGATGATTTATATGTATGGGCGATACTGAGGGCTTGGCTACTGACAGTCCATTATAATATTAATCTACATGAGTGCCCATGTAACATAACATTGCAAGACCATTTATCCACTGTACTATGATGTATTATGCCAACCTGTGATTTGTCACTATCTGTGCTGTCGAGTGTGTACGTCCAATTAAACTTTAGAAAAGGTACACAGTCGTTGGTGTCGATGACTTCCAGTCATACATGAGTGTGAGAAAAGAACATTTGTCAACAACACGAACCCTTATCATCATTCGCACATTATACACTCAATCCATGTCTACACACCACTGCGTAGGTCAAGTTGACATTCCATACACTACAGTGGAGCAAACAACACCATAGAGATCTTATCAACTGATGATGATGATGATGTCTGCTTCCATCCACTTATATCTATCTTTTGGTGGATATCATTAACGGGAATAAAAATCCAACATTATATCAACTTTATCAACTGGTGGACCAGCTTTCTGGGTTTGACCTCGCAGAAGTTCAGAAGTCAACAGATTACCGATACCAGACCGTTTCCTGTGGCTGATACGACACACTTGCAGTATTGGTTTGCTCTTTGTCAACACTTCGTCACGTGACCTGTCAAGTGAATGCAGTATGTAGGTCAGCGTTGTTGACATTTTTTACATTAGACATTACAGAGTTTCACAGAACAGTTGGATCAATTCTTGTCAATGTTAACAGGAAGACAGTATTTGTGAACTAAGAAGTCCTATTTTCATCGATGGATCTTCTTGTTTTCCATATATGAACTTTAATATTTAAGGCCAGAATGTTTAATTGAATAAAGTGGCAGTTTGTTTATTTTCATAAAAATAACTTTGCCATTACTGTAAAACTGAGCCTATTTTGCAACACATACTATCATACACATAATTTATATATATTTATGTTTACATGTTATTTGTTTGTATAGTATGTTAGTTTCTATGTCAGCGGGTTGTGTTTAAGGTTGGGCGGCGTCCTCACAACAGAATATCCCACGTCATAGAGGGTCCGTTGTGGGCGTTTTCTATAGGTGCAATTTTCTTGATTGAAAATTTGCTGCGACAACTGTTGCTTTTGTGTTAGCTGTGAAGTCTGTAATTATTGTTATTTTTGTAATATTTCTTTGTTCTTTAGTTTTGTTTTGATTTGTTTGTAATTTGTTGGTCTAACCTTTTCTATCTTTCAGTTCTATTCACAATTTATATTCATATATTGTGACGTCATTTGTGTTGTTATTCTTTGCAGATTCAGTGATTATTTTCATTGATTTCCCTATTTGATTTATTTTGATTTCTGCAAACGTTCTTGTATTGTCAGTCCTATTTGTACTTTATGTATTCTGTTGGTTGACATATGTTTTATATAGGTATATTTCATAAGACACAATTGCCTGTGCACTGCACTTGGATTATGGTATAAACCAGTACCTGATTATTATTACTATTATACAAGACCTTATTAAAGGCTTGTGACCCACAGATATTGGGATAGTATACTGATTAATCAAGTCATTGAGAACTTGTGGTATTATTATTGATTCAGGTGATTAGTATTATTGTTAGACATCATGTCTACATTAGAATACTTCATTACACAAGGGAAAGCCCTTGATAAGACTGGTCAACAATTAGAACAATGGGCAGTTGCTCAATATGACAAAGCATTAGCTGCAGAAGAGAGAAGAGCTATGGCAGAAGAGAAAAGATTAGCTGCAGAAGAAAGAAAAGCTATGGCGGAAGAGAAAAGATTAGAAAGAGAAGCTGAGGCTGCTGCTGAACAAAAGAAATTGCAGATGCAGGTGGAGGAAAGGAGATTTGAAGCTGAACAAAAAAAATTAGAAAGAGAAGCTGCTGCTGAACAAAAAAGATTAGACAGTGAAGCTGAACAAAAAAGATTAGACAGGGAAGCTGAACAAAAAAAATTAGAAAGAGAAGCTGCGGCTGAACAAAAAAGATTAGACAGTGAAGCTGAACAAAAAAGATTAGACAGGGAAGCTGAACAAAAAAGATTAGACAGGGAGGCTGAACAAAAAAGATTAGATGCTGAAGAGAAAAAAGCAATAAGAGAACATGAATTTGAGTTGGAGAAATTGAGATTGACAAGTATGAGTAATGTTAATCAGGCATCTAGTGGTAATGGTAAACCTTCTACTTACAAGGTTAAGGTTCCACCGTTCAATCAGTCCAGTGACGATATTACATTCTGGCTGGATAGATTTGAACGTTCTTGTCGTACACATAATGTGGATAAATCACAATACGCTAATCAATTATCAGAAAACTTGAAAGGTGAATCTTTGACTAGATTATGCCTTGTAGGAGAAGCAGATAAGGATAATTATGATGTCATTAGGGCGGCTTTGATAAAAAAATATCAGCTAAGTGAGGAAGGCTATCGCCTTTTATTTAAGACGATGGTACCTGAGACGGGTGTAGAATTCTCAGAATTCACTGCAAAGGCACGTCTCACAGTTGATCGTTGGATTGAGCTTTCCAAAACAGAAAAAACGTATGAAGGACTTATGGATTTGTTGCTCAGAGATAAGATTATGTCATGTGTGAACAAACCTTTCCTTGAATTTATACATGAGCGTAAACCCAAATCTCTAAAAGAAATGGAAGAATATTGTTCCCAATATGTCACTGCACACCCCGACGTGACTTTTGGCAACACTAAGATTAAGGAGAGTATGCCAGTTGCTTCAGCAACACCATACAATCCCAATTATTCACACAGATTTCAGGGACCTCAAAACAGATTTGATAAAAAAGGTAACCATAATAGTTATCAAAACCAAGGTAACCAATCATTTCAGGGTTCTTCTTCAAAGAACTGGAGACGACCTGATAGCTCTCGACACAGGGGTGGTCATAATTATAGGAATTTCCGTAGAGGAAGTAATTATAGAAACTATCAGGGTTATCCGTCTTGGAGTCAACAAGATCATAATTACAGAGATACTCATTATAATGAATATGATAATGGTAACCAAGGGAACTATGACTCAAACCCAAATAGGGGTTACAATAGAGGTAACAATAACTACAGAGGTGATAATAACCGAGGTAGATCTCAAAACAAAAGACATAAACCACATTTTCAGGCAAACTCTGCACAACAAGAGTCCCATGAAGCCTATAAACAGAGTAAAGATAATAATGATGCTAGTAATATGGCATGTGCCGCTTTTGATTTTGGGAGAGCATCTCAGTGCCCCCAATGCAAAACGTTATTTGAGCCAACCACAGTGTCTACTTTAAGCTGTGGCCATCCTCTTCCTGCTCTTCCGGCATCAGTCGCGCATGATGGAAGAGGTTCTCTTGTCTTACATAAGGGTTTAGTGAATAACAATCCAGTCTCTGTGCTATTTGATTCTGGATGCACCACAATTGGTGTTAGGCAGTCACTCGTAGATCCTTCCCGTGCCACTGGACAAGTAGTCAAATGTGTAACATTTGGCGGCACATTAGAGAAATACTCTACTGCTATCATTAGGATTGCTACTCCTTTCTTTACAGGAGATGTACACGCATGTCTTCTTCCGAATCCGATCGCTGACCTCATCATCGGTCGCATTCATGGAGTCAAGGAATGCACTCCGCAACAAATTTCCACGTGGGAAAGGCAAAACATGCAGATTGCTAACGCTGTAGTCACTAGAGCTCAGGCTCTTAATATGCCTCAAACTTCATCTACTGAAGATAATGAAGTGCATAACCAAGATAATCCCTTGGTAATTTCTCGTGACTCGTTTATAAAACAGCAAGAAGATGATCCCACTCTGAAGAAATTCTTCATTCTTGCAACTAAAGGTGATCCGAATAAAGACACAAGTCGTAAATCGTGGATTACAAAGAAGAATGGCGTACTTGTACGTATGGTTCAAGACTCCATTACGTCAAGTCATTCTCAAATCCTGGTTCCCAAGAATTTGAGAGTTAAAATTTTGCAGCACGCTCACGACTCTCAGTGTGCTGGACACATGGGTTTTTCCCGTACTAAGTCAAGAGTCCTTGCGGCTTTCTTTTGGCCATTGGTAAACAAGGACATACGGATTTATTGTCGATCTTGTAAAGTATGTCAGGAAGTTAAATCCAAAGGTCCACGGCATGCTGCACCCATTCAGGCGGCGGACATTCCTATTCGGCCGTTTCAAAAAATGGCCATAGACATTATTGGTCCATTTAAGATCAAGTCTGCCAGAGGACATCAGTTTATCTTGACGTGTGTTGATATGTGCACACGTTGGCCAGAGGCTATTCCTCTGAAGAGCATTACTACTGCTGATATTGCAGATGCTCTTTGGCTTATATTTTCTCGTCTGGGGTTCCCCGGAGAGATATTGTCAGACCATGGCACCCAACTAATATCAGATACCATGTCTCAAGTAATGTCTACTCTGCAGATAGATAGATCTTTAAGTAGTATCTACCATCCAATGTCTAATGGTATGGTCGAACGCCTTAATAGAACACTTAAAAACTTACTGGGGAAGATAACTGAGGATCATCCTCAAGACTGGGACAGAGTTTTACCTGCGGCCCTCTTCGCTTACAGAGAGGTACCCAATGAACATACGGGATTTTCTCCCTTTGAACTCGTCTTTGGCGCGCGTCCGCGTGGCCCTATGTCGTTGCTTCACGATCTCATAACATCTGACAATATTGACGATGACACAAAGTCATCCTACGAATATGTCATCGCGTTGAGACAAAAAATTATCGAAGCATGCAAATTAGCAACTTCTTCTTCTGAATTTGCGAAACAGAAGGCAAGGCAATTTGCCAATAAGAAGAGATGCTTACGACAACTTTGTCCTGGTGACAAAGCATTTGTATTACTACCTTGTAGGGAAAACAGATTACTTATTTCTTGGAAAGGTCCGTACGATATAATATCGAAAATTTCCGATGTCGACTATATTGTCGATATTGATGGGAAGCATAAAACCTTCCACATCAATATGCTTACTGAATTCCATGAACGTCCGGATTATTTGCAACCCATTTTCCAAGCAACGGACAATTCTCCAGTACAACATGGTCATTACTCATCACTGTCCGTGATACAGGATGAGGAAACAAGTTTTTCAGATGTAAATCTTCCTCTTCCAATGATCCCACTTCATTCCAGTGAATCATGGAAGAACGTTACTGTCTCTCCTGATTTGTCTCTAGGAGAACAGCGACAAGTTTCAACTATGTTGCAAACATTTCAGGATGTACTCACTGACATCCCTGGACAAACGAATGTCATTCAACATGACATTGTTCTAACTGACCATACTCCTATTAGGGTTAGACCTTATCCTATACCTATACATTTTCAAGCACAGGTCGAGAAAGAGTTGGATGAGATGATAGATTTGAAAATAATCGAACCATCCACCTCTGCATATTCTTCGCCGATGGTTATTGTGCGTAAAAAAGACAATAACATACGTCTTTGCGTTGACTATCGAAAATTGAATCAAGTAACGAAGTTCGATGCCGAACCTATGCCTTTACTGGAAGAGCTACTTACTCGACTCTCCAAATCTCATTTTTTCACTAAACTTGATTTGTCTAAAGGATATTGGCAAGTTCCTTTATCTGAACGCGCCAAACCTCTCACGGCTTTTTCAACACCTAGAGGTTTGTTCCAATGGAATTTTATGCCTTTCGGTCTTATGAACGCACCAGCTACGTTCGTACGCATGATGCGCCGAATCCTATCTTATCGGTCAGATGTCATTGCATATCTAGACGACATCTGTCTTTTCAGCGATACTTGGGAAGATCACTATTCAGGGTTAGATGAATTGCTGTCTACTTTGCGTGAGCACAACCTGACAGCGAAACCCTCTAAAGCCTATATTGGTTTTAGCGAAATTTCTTTCCTAGGCCACCGAGTTGGTCATGGTTTCCTAAAGACAGAGGACCATAATACTAGTAAGATACTTAACATCTCAATCCCTAAGACTAAAAAACAGGTGAGAAGTCTGTTAGGTCTTATTCAATTTTATGGCAGATTCATTCAGAATCTATCCTCTATCATGGCACCTCTCTCAACACTTCTAAAGAAAGGTTCGCCTAATGTGGTCCACTGGTCTCAGGAATGCCAATGCTCTCTGGATAAGATTAAAACATTGTTTTCAACACCACCTATTTTAGTGCTACCCACTAAAGATAAGACATTCGTTCTTCGTAGTGACGCTTCATCCACTGGGATTGGAGCGGCACTAATGCAAGAGTACTCTGGAACTCTGCATCCTGTAATGTATATTTCCAGAAAACTTAATGCGGCAGAAAGGAATTATTCGGTTTTAGACCGTGAGCTATTAGCTATGGTTTGGTCGATCCTCAAACTACAGAGATTCCTTCTAGGCGCACATTTCATAGTAGAAACCGACCAAAAAGCTCTTACTGCTATACAGAGTAAGAATTTGAAGAGCTCGAGGTCTACTCGATATGCAATTGCTCTTCAACCTTTTCATTTCTCTGTGCGAGCTATTCGTGGATCAGATAATGTGATGGCAGACATTCTGTCAAGATGCCCACATGATTCCACATAACTATTAGGGCTTAGACTTCTTGATATGTCTAGTTCTATAGTAGTTCCTTTTCTATATCATGATAGATACACATTTGTAATTTAATAATATAATGATTGTATCACTACATAGCGGTTCATTGATGTTTATTCACCGCTGTGCTTTGATGATTTTTTCTTCATAAATCATAAATTTAAGATATCTAATACGAAATGATGATATGAATTTTTTAGGCATTGTGTAATTGCCAGAATTGTATTATACTTTGATGACACCTTCCTGGAAAAATATACTTGTAGAGAAATAATTTCTCTCAGTTTATGAGACACATTCTCACCAGTCGCTCCATAAGTCGACTTAGCCTCATATTAGGCGTTATAGGTATTCCTGATATTTTCATCTGCGCATTATTCATGCGTTGTGAGCCTATTGTACGTTGCTCCTAGATGTATTTCAAAAAAAAAATGTTCCATTTTTTTTTCCCGGGAGGTGTGTGATGCGTGATGCCATATGATGATGGATGGTATCCGCATGTCTGGTTTTGTGTAGTGTGCAGATGTGTTCAGTCAAAACAATGTTCATACAAAAATAACAGGGCAATCCACATAGGACGTCAGTAAACTCACGACGTATAAAGTCAATGATTCTTGAAACAGCCGTTGACGTTTTTCTTCATTATTTATTGTGGACGCCACAGTGACAAAATGGTTACGCAAATGTGTAGGCACATCAAACAGTCATTATCACAGCAACATTCAATACAGCAATAGACGGTAGACAGCATTACAATGATGAGTCAGATGCATGTTATATTTCATAGTGCTGTAAATGTAGTCAGGTGAAAAACTCCATCCTTTTCTATAACAGCCAGGAGATAACCAGATGTATGAGATCAGTTCACTCTCCTTAGTTTGACTTCAGCAAGACAGACACGTCTGCCGAAGTATAAATAATGTCCTCAAGAATATCCTCTAGATAATAAAGGTTTTCCAAACCTAGTTCATTTAACAAAGTAGCAAGTAATGGTCCTTGGTACATTGCATCAACCGATGCAGTACAATGCAGCGACATGTGAGCTGGAAAAAACATCTCGTGACGACGACTTTCGAAGACAGGCTATGAATCGAAATCGCTCACGACCCAAAATCGATAGAGTTAATGAAAAAGTCAATTTACCTTGCTTTCATGAAATACACAGAAATATCACGCCTCCCGACATGTGGGAAAACACTAGAGGTATTATCTCGAATAAACGAAATATCCATAAGAGGACTACACATCCCTGACAGAACAAAAAATAGCGGAGATCCCCTCTTCAACGAGGCATCTCTTTCGCCATTCCAAATCGCTCACTCCACTAGTGGTGGGCGGAAACCGATCGACCAAACAACAAGACAAGTCATGCGCAGTCCAGCGCAAAAATGACCACAGCTCAAACTTAACTGCATTCGATACCAACGCGAGAAGACAAATGCTTACCGAGAAAAGTGACTATAAATTTCAAGCAGTTGTTGCCCTTGCGTTATAAAACAGATATTGAAATAAAACGATGTTGCGAGAATTTATCACGCAACATATCACCACCTCCTCCCGATAAAAAAAAATGTGGAACATATTTTTTTTTTCAATATCAAAGAGCAAGCGATAAGCGGCTCAAAACGCACGAATTATGCGCTGATAATTAATTAAATTGCCAAACAATAGGCTAATTATAGAGTGTCTGGTGAGGATATACCTCAACAGAAAAATAAATATGTCTCAAAAAATATTCACATCGGGGAGGTGTCACCAACACACATCACGTTAGCATGTAAACACAATATACGTATGCAAGTTACTATAATCATCATTAAACAGCATACTCTAATATTGTCTTTAAAAATGGATGTACAAATCTGATAGGAAAATTTAAATAGTACATTCTTTGACATGTAATGACATAAGTACATAGTAAAGTTAAACTACATGACGATCCAGGACATATGCTCTGGTATTCCGAGGGTAAGTACACAATCTAGAACTCGTAAGGTAAGTCCTCAGCTCAACAATGACATTCTGAGAAAGTACAAGCAATATAATGCTAATTAATAACTAATATGCTTCATAAGGTACAATACATTATTAATAATTGTGGCTGTTTAGTAAACTAACGGCCCTTATATTAACTACTCAGTCCTCCTCTATCATCTTAAAAAACGAACAGAAGAAGATGACAACAAAGCACGATAGTGTGTACATATAAAGTAAGTACAGATGTGCTAATCTATTGTAGAAATATAGGTGTGTTATGACTCTGTAATATATGGAAATATAGGACAGAAGTATTAGTTGGAGTCATGTGGGCATCTAGACAAAATGTCAGCCATCACATTATCCGCACCACGGATAGCTCGTACCGTGAAGTGAAAAGGTTGAAGAGCTATAGCATATCGAGTGGATCTCGAACTCTTCAAATTCTTAGTCTGAATAGCTGTAAGAGCTTTCTGATCAGTCTCTAGAATGAAATGTGCGCCCAGGAGGAATCTTTGTAGCTTTAGAATTGACCAAACCATCGCTAACAACTCACGGTCTAAAACCGAGTAGTTCCTCTCTGCCGCATTTAGTTTTCTAGAAATGTACATAACAGGATGCAGAGTATTTGCATATTCTTGCATCAGTGCTGCTCCAATCCCAGTGGATGAAGCATCACTCCGAAGAACAAAAGTCCTATCAAGAGTAGGTAATCTTAAGATGGGAGGAGAAGAAAATATATTCTTGATTTGGTCTAGTGAAGATTGGCATTCTTCAGACCAACGGACCAGATTAGGCGAACCTTTCTTCAACAATGTTGAGAGAGGTGCCATGATCGAAGATAAATTTGGAATAAATCTCCCATAAAATTGAATTAAACCTAAGAGACTCCTAACTTGTTTCTTCGTTTTAGGAACAGAGATGTTCAGTATTTTGGAAGTATTGTGGTCTTCTGTCTTCAAGAGACCATGACCAACACGATGACCCAGGAAAGAGATTTCACCAAAACCAACAAAAGCTTTAGAAGGTTTTGCTGTCAAATTATTCTCACGTAGAGTGGACAGTAAGTCATATAACCCTAAATAGTGATCTTCCCAGGTATCACTGAAGAGACAGATGTCATCTAAGTATGCGATGACATCCGAACGATGTGACAGAATTCGACGCATCATGCGAACGAAAGTGGCAGGGGCGTTCATGAGACCAAAAGGCATAACATTCCATTGAAATAGACCCCTAGGTGTAGAAAAAGCAGTAAGAGGTTTGGCATGCTCTGCTAAAGGCACTTGCCAATAACCTTTAGACAAGTCAAGTTTAGTGAAGAATCTAGAATTAGAAAGTCTAATCAGTAGATCTTCTAACAAAGGCATCGGTTCAGCGTCGAACTTTGTGACCTGATTCAATTTGCGATAATCAACGCAAATTCGTATGTTCTTATCCTTCTTCCGGACAATAACCATGGAAGAAGAATATGGTGAAGTCGATGGTTCAATTATATTTAATTGAATCATTTCATCCAATTCCTTTTCCACTTGCGACTGAAAGTGTATAGGAATAGGATACGGCCTAACCCTAATTGGATTATTGTCGGTAAGAATTATGTCATGTTCTATGACATCTGTGTGTCCAGGAATGTCAGTGAGAACATCCTGAAATGTTTGTAACATCGACGAGACTTGTCGATGTTCGTCACCAGAAAGATTAGGAGAAACAGAAACGTTTTTCCAAGATTCCGTGGAATGTAATGGAACCACTGGAAGGGGAAGGTTGACATCAGAGAAGGTAGCTTCCTCATCCTGAATGACAGACAGGGATGAATAATGACCGTGAGGTGCAGGAGCATCATCCGTTGCCTGGAAAATAGGCAGCAAATAGTCCGGACGTTCGTGAAATTCCGAAAGCATGTTTATGTGGAAAGTTTTATGCTTTCCATCAATATCGACCACATAGTCAACATCGGAAATCCGAGAGACTATTGCATACGGACCTTTCCATGCAATAAGAAGTCTATTTTCCCTACTGGGGAGTAGGACGAATGCTTTGTCACCTGGACAAAGTTGTCGTAGACATCTATTCTTGTTAGCAAACTGCCTTGCCTTCTCTTTAGCAATTTCTGATGAAGCAGTTGCTAGCTTACATGCCTCAATGATCTTTTGTCTAAGAGCAATGACATACTCATATGAGGATTGAGTTTCATCGCTAATATCATCGGCAGTGATGAGATCGTGTAATAAAGACATAGGGCCGCGTGGACGCGCGCCAAAGACAAGTTCGAAGGGAGAAAATCCTGTGTGTTCATTAGGGACTTCTCTATAGGCAAAGAGAGCCGCGGGTAAAACCCTGTCCCAATCTTGAGGATGATCTTCAGTTATCTTACCAAGCAAAGTCTTGAGCGTTCTATTCAGACGCT
This sequence comes from Oreohelix idahoensis, assembly GCA_024509875.1. Lineage (NCBI taxonomy): Eukaryota > Metazoa > Mollusca > Gastropoda > Stylommatophora > Oreohelicidae > Oreohelix > Oreohelix idahoensis. The sequence goes on from JAMPIV010005655.1 coordinate 75,860, forward strand.
CAACTAACCCATTAGACATAGGATGGTAGATACTACTGAGAGATCGTTCAATATGTAAGGTAGACATTACCTGTGACATAGTGTCAGATATGAGTTGAGTGCCATGGTCTGACAATATTTCTCTGGGGAACCCCAAGCGAGAAAATATCAACCAAAGAGCATCTGCGATATCTGTAGTAGATATGCTCTTAAGAGGAATAGCCTCTGGCCAACGTGTGCACATATCGACACATGTAAGGATAAACTGATGTCCTCTGGCCGACTTGACCTTAAAAGGGCCAATAATATCTATGGCCATTTTCTGAAACGGCCGAATAGGAATGTCAGCAGCCTGGATAGGCGCAGCATGTCGTGGTCCTCTAGATTTGACCTCCTGACATACCTTGCATGATCGGCAGTAAATACGAATGTCCTTATTGACAAAAGGCCAAAAGAAAGCCGCAAGGACTCTCGACTTCGTACGGGCAAAACCCATATGTCCAGCACATTGCGAGTCATGAGCATGTTGTAATATTTGGACTCTCATGCTCTTGGGAACAAGAATTTGCGAATGTGCCGACGTAGTCGAATCTTGTACCATACGTACAAGTACGCCGTTTCTCATTGCAATCCAAGATTTTCTATTTGTATCCTGATTCGGATCACCTTTCTTCGCAAGAACGAAGAATTTTTTTAAAGAAGGATCTTCTTCTTGCAATTTTATGAAAGAGTCACGAGTGATTACTAAGTGACTATCTTGGCTATCAACTTCATTATCACTATTCAGTGAAGTTTCGGGTGTTTGTAGAGCTTGTGCTCTTGTAACTACTGCATTTGTAGCTTGCATGTTATTATCTTCCCAAGCAGCAATCTGCTGTGGGGTACACTCCCTAACTCCGTGAATACGACCAATAATAAGGTCCGCAATAGGATTAGGTAAGAGACAAGCATGCACATCTCCAGTAAAGAAAGGAGTGGCAATGCGAATTACAGCAGTAGGATATTTTTCTAGAGTGCCGCCAAATGTGACACATTTAATAACCCTTCCTGTAGCACAAGATGGATCTACAAGCGATTGTCTAACACCAATAGTGGTGCATCCGGAATCGAAAAGTAGTGAGACCGGAGTATCATTAACAAGACCCTTATGTAGAATTAAAGAACCCCTCCCGTCATGCGCAACAGCAGCAGGAAGAGCGGGAAGTGGGTGACCACAACTCAAAGTAGTTATGGTACCCGGTTCGAATAAAGTACTGCATTGGGGGCATTTGTTTGCTCTCTCAAAGTCAAAAGCAGAACCAGTGACAGCGTCAAAGTTTTTACTATCAACAACATGATTACAGGCTCCCTCAGTTTCCTGTTGTACAGCATTAGCCTGCTGATATCTCTTTTTTTTGTGTTGAGATCTACCCCGACTATTATTACCTCTGAAGTTATCAGAGTTATTATTATCTCTGCAGTTATTATTGTCTCTATTGTAATTGTTATCCTGGTTCGAATTCCAGTTTCCACGATTACTATCATGTTCACATTGATGCGAACATCTATTTGTTTGGTTCTGAGGTCTTCGGCAGGAATAACCTCTATTACCATATCCTCTTTTGAAATGCTTATAATTATTAGGGTGATAGTAACGAGTACTATCAGGTTGTCTCCAATTCTTCGAAGAAGAATCACCATGAAATTGATTTCCATGATTTTGACAGAAATTACCGCTACTCTTTCTATCAAAATTTTGTTGGATCTACGAGCAAAGTTTTGACCATACGGAGCTGCCGAAGCAACTGGTAAACCTTCTTTCACCTTAGAGTTACCCATGGTTATGTGTGGGTGCGCAGTTACGTATTGGCAACAGAAATCTTCCATTTCTTTTATTGTTTTAGGTTTACGTTCATGAAGGAAAGCAAGGAAAGACTCATTGACAGACGACATGACTTTGTCTCTAAGTATTAAGTCCATAAGTCCTTCATAAGTTTTTTCCGTCTTAGATAGTTCAACCCATCGTGAGAAAGTAATGCGTATTCTTGCAATAAACTCGGAGAATTCAACTCCATTTTCAGGTAACATGTTTTTAAATTGTAGACGATAGCCGTCTTCGTTAAGCTGATATTTCTTTAACAAAGCGGCCCTGACAACCTCATAATTGTTCTTGTCAGGTTCATCCACCATATTTAATATACTTAGAGCTTTACCTGTCAGTATCCCTGATAACTGATAAACATATTTTGCTTTGTCTATGTTATGAGCTGTACATGCTTGTTCAAATCTGTCCAGATAGAACATTATGTCATCACTGGAAGGACTAAATGTTGGTAACTTAATCTTAAAAGTATCATTATTAGCCTTACCAGAAGATGAACCCTTGTTTGAATCATTACCATTACTCATGCTCGTCAATTTCAATTTTTCCAACTCTAAAGCTAAGACCTTTTCTTCATGTTCCATTTTTGCTTTCTCTTTCCTCTCATCAGACTCTCTCTGTAATCTTCTTTCCTCAGCCTGAGCCTCTTTTTGAAGTCTTTCATTTTCAGCTTCTTTTTCAAGTCTTTTATTTTCAGCCTCTTTTTCAAGTCTTTTATTCTCAGCTTCTAGCTGTAGCTGGAGTTTTCTTTCCTCAGCTTCTGATTCCCTTTTTTGTTTTTCCATTTCCATTTGGAATCTTTTTTCATCCACCTGCATCTGCAGTTTCTTTTGTTCAGCTTCCATATGCAGTTTCTTTTGTTCAGCTTCCATTGCTTTATCATATCGAGCAGTTGCAAATTCTTCTAACTTATCACCAGTCTTCCCAAGCAATTTACCCTGCTCAATAAAGTGCTCAAATGTAGACATGTTGTCTAACATATGAGTCCAAAACCTGAAATAATTAACTAATTTATTTCAAACCTAAGTGTAACAAGTCTTAATTAAGCACTTGTATATTCACATCACATTATATTATCCCAGTCTCTGTGGGAAACAAGTCTCCAATCAAAGAACTTGTATATGAAATATCAGCACTCAATTCTTGATCATAAGTGCACTTCTCATTCAATAGTGCACGACACTATTCATCATTCATTTATCATCAGTGTAGTAGTAACAGTGCATTAGCATAGCCCATTAACTAATTACTATAACTGTAAACAATGACTATGTAAACACATGCAGAATGTAAACATTGAAAATGTAAACAATACAAACAATGTAAACAATAACAATGTAAACAATAACAAAGATCAGCAACAATACAAAAACTTTCGCAGAAATCAACTAAAAATAAAGCAGAAATTAATGAAATATCACAAAAAATGTGACGATATCTGCGATAGAATTAAACAAAATACATGACACCACAGTGTATAAACAAAAATGTTGTATGAAACTAAATTATAGACAAGAGTAGGCTAACAAATACAAACAAATCAAAACAAAACTAAAGAATGCGAAATAATAACGAAAACAATATTAAAACATGTCATCACAGCTAACATAAATAGCAACAGAAGTCGCTTAGCAAATTCCAGTATCGGAAATTTGCAAACCCTACAGAAAACGCTCACAATAGACGACCTCTATGACGTGGCATAATCTAACGGAGACACCACCCAACCGAGAACCCGCTGAAATATAAACATATAAATATACAAATAACATATAGACATATAACATATAGAATGAGATGATACACAGAAGACTCAGCAGAAGTATAAGGGCACAGTTTACATACAAACAGGCCACTTAACTTATAGGCTTCCAATCGTAGAACAGCAGAAAAAACGGATGTCAATCAACGTCCTAAAGAGCGAAGCTCCAACGATGATGGCACATCTGAACTGCTTCCACTGCTAACACGATGGTACAAGAGCTTCTGAAATACTGTGTGTTGAGTTGTTTCGGCACTTGACCTTCTAATCCAAAAGTAAGTTGATGGAAATCGGTACTTGGCCTTCTTCAGAAAACAACCCGTTTCAACCGGCACTTGACCTTCACAAAAACGACAGCACTGGAACCTTGACAGCAGCAACTTGCTTGACTTGCGTAAAAGATAACAGCAGTCCGAGTTATCCGGCAACATGTAACAACGCCGGGTACTGTCAAATTCTTGTTTCCGTCAAAAAGTTGAAATTTTGACTTTTACCGGGCAACGCCGAGTACTTTGAAAATTTTGAAGATGTTGACTGTATTGAAGAATGTTAATTTCTTGAAGGATGCTGATGAATTCTTGTTGAAAATGAAGTGGGTAAGGGACCCCGTGTTTGCTGGTACCAGAATCAAACCAGCTTATGGCCACCAAATGATGCGTGATGCCATATGATGATGGATGGTATCCGCATGTCTGGTTTTGTGTAGTGTGCAGATGTGTTCAGTCAAAACAATGTTCATACAAAAATAACAGGGCAATCCACATAGGACGTCAGTAAACTCACGACGTATAAAGTCAATGATTCTTGAAACAGCCGTTGACGTTTTTCTTCATTATTTATTGTGGACGCCACAGTGACAAAATGGTTACGCAAATGTGTAGGCACATCAAACAGTCATTATCACAGCAACATTCAATACAGCAATAGACGGTAGACAGCATTACAATGATGAGTCAGATGCATGTTATATTTCAAAGTGCTGTAAATGTAGTCAGGTGAAAAACTCCATCCTTTTCTATAACAGCCAGGAGATAACCAGATGTATGAGATCAGTTCACTCTCCTTAGTTTGACTTCAGCAAGACAGACACGTCTGCCGAAGTATAAATAATGTCCACAAAAATATCCTCTAGATAATAAAGGTTTTCCAAACCTAGTTCATTTAACAAAGTAGCAAGTAATGGTCCTTGGTACATGCATCAACCGATGCAGTACAATGCAGCGACATGTGAGCTGGGAAAAAACAGCTCGTGACGACGACTTTCGGAGACAGGCTATGAATCGAAATCGCTCACGACCCAAAATCGATAGAGTTAATGAAAAAGTCAATTTACCTTGCTTTCATGAAATACACAGAAATATCACGCCTCCCGACATGTGGGAAAACACTAGAGGTATTATCTCGAATAAACGAAATATCCATTAAGAGGACTACACATCCCTGACAGAACAAAAAATAGCGGAGATCCCCTCTTCAACGAGGCATCTCTTTCGCCATTCCAAATCGCTCACTCCACTAGTCGTGGGCGGAAACCGATCGACCAAACAACAAGACAAGTCATGCGCAGTCCAGCGCAAAAATGACCACAGCTCAAACTTAACTGCATTCGATACCAACGCGAGAAGACAAATGCTTACCGAGAAAAGTGACTATAAATTCCAAGCAGTTGTTGCCCTTGCGTTATAAAACAGACATTGAAACAAAACGATGTTGCGAGAATTTATCACGCAACAGTGTGGTAAGACTGTTACGTGCAGTCTTTGATATCTTACAATATTATACATAGGTAATTTTTTAGTGCTTAAGGGAAAGTCATTATTGAGTTACTTCCCTTGAAAGTTGTGCCATCTCTTCGATCAAACTCCGCGGATAAATCCATTTTTCTGCGATTTATTCGTTGTTTGGGTAATAATAGATTGTTCTTGCTTCAGAATATCTATGGCCTGAATTTATGTGTATTGTTTGTCTGAGTAGGACGAGTCTGTCTTATATCTGTATATCTTTACATATCTAAGTCGAACTATATGTTCTGTTGTCTCTAGAGAGGTCAAAGGCTATTCGGCGGATGTGTCGCTAGAGTGTGGTGTGATTTGGCTTCGTCCTGATAGGGACTGTGTGTTTCCTATGTCGGCCTGTCGCCGGGAAAAAGTGATCTCAGTATTTGTGGGGAAAGTGATAGTCGTCTAGACCTATCGTGTATGCTTTACCCCAGTGTTTATTCATATTGCCAAGGAATGGCAGTTCCATATTTCCTCTACCAAGGTAATCAAAGACACTCTTATGAACTCTCGATCGAAGCCACCATTTTCGATAGTTACGATTTGAATGTCTAAGAGAATATATTTGACTCGATGAAAACGACTTCGATTCCTAGCAGCACTATATTCTGTAGAATGCAGTCAATTGTTCATGATCAAATCTACAGAGCAATGCAATGTTTTATGAATGACTAACTTTAGGACAGATTCATTATCTGCATCCAAACGTGAGTGACAGTTCACGAGTGAAGCCATCTTGGAACCAAAACATGTAGCGACTTTCAAGAAGAGAAAAGGGGATGCCCGTATTATCGCTTGTTTAGTCCAGAGATCACTGCTACACATGAGAACCCTTTATCAGCGGTTCAATATTATTATATGAAAAAAATATGTGCTGAACATTAAGTTGGAGAATCGTCGCTAGACGAGATTAGGTCTAGAAGCCATCTGAAATATTATTTATAAGCTGACGTGCTCAGTCAGTGAAGTCAGATGATTTATATGTATGGGCGATGCTGAGGGCTTGGCTACTGACAGGCCATTATAATATTAATCTACATGAGTGCCCATGTAACATAACATTGCAAGACCATTTATCCACTGTACTATGATGTCTTATGCCAACCTGTGATTTGTCACTATCTGTGCTGTCGAGTGTGTACGTCCAATTAAACTTTAGAAAAGGTACACAGTCGTTGGTGTCGATGACTTCCAGTCATACATGAGTGTGAGAAAAGAACATTTGTCAACAACACGAACCCTTATCATCATTCGCACATTGTACACTCAATCCATGTCTACACACCACTGCGTAGGTCAAGTTGACATTCCATACACTACAGTGGAGCAAACAACACCATAGAGATCTTATCAACTGATGATGATGATGATGTCTGCTTCCATCCACTTATATCTATCTTTTGGTGGATATCATTAACGGGAATAAAAATCCAACATTATATCAACTTTATCAATACCCTCATCCTCTTTATTAACAGTTTACCAACCAGATGTTTCCTTTAGCTATTTGAAGTACTATCTACTGTCTACTGTGAACGCTAGATCGCGGTTTATATTTTGCTACATGAACTACCTGATGTGACATTTTTCATATCCAATAACCCACCACCAAAGTAGGCGTTCCCCATTAGGAAAATTAATTATTCGTGGAGGAACTGGTGCTCACTTCGGAGAAGCACAACACTGGATCATGATACATATACATTGATGTTTACGTTCAAGAGGTTGTTACCCAAGTATTAAGTAAGGTGTGATTGATGTGGCCACGACTGATAGAGTGAGAGGAAATACGATCTAGTTAAGGAAACTGTACCATCCTTGATTTTCTTTGCAATTACTGTTATTTTACGGGATAGCTTAACCAGGAACTTTTTTCTTTACTTTATTGTCTATTCTATACCATAGTGTTAATCTTTGACCTTTTCGGTTATTAACTTCTTTTGGGATCTTTACTCAACAAGAGGGGAGGGCACTTATTGGGTTATTTTCCTATGTCTGTAACTAATAATTATATTAATTTCTATATGTTTGATGTTGTAAAGTTTAAGTGATAATAAATTAAACAAAACTTAATTTATTGTGTTGGTCAGCCCCAATCTCCATTTACCAAAGTTTTCACGTCTGTGAGTCCAGTTGTCACATAGCTGTGCGTGTGTGTGAGTAGTTCACTTATATATGTATTTATAGGGAGGTTTGATACATTGTCTATTACCAAAAGATAGTCGTATAGATAGGCTGTACTAGAGAATTCACTCATTCCAGAGACAGATCTTCACCTTAATCTATTCACTCGAGGAATCTTTTTTAACACTTTCTTTCTCAGAGAACCCCGCTTTTTCTGGGGGTTTTTTCAGACGGGACCAAATAAATCTCTAATACCTTTCTAAATGTACGACACTGAGTAATTTATTCATTCATAACCCTCCACTCCCAAAGGAGCATAGGCCGTCAGCAAACACATGCCAAGTCCTCATGTCACGTGCCATCATCTCAAGTTCTTTCCACGTTCTCCTCATCATTTTCACCTCTGTTTCCAGCTCTCTTCTCCATGTGCTTGGTCTACGACTGCCTCTCTTGCCCGGGGGGTTCCAGAACAAGGACTGCCTTGTAATGTTATAAGCAGGTTTAATCAGTGTGTGTCCTATCCATCGCCATCTTCTTCTCATCTCTTCTTACACTGCCACTTGTCTAGTTCTTGTCCTCAGTTCCACGTTGGTAACCTTGTCACACCATTTTAATCCCTCTATTCTACGCAAGCACCCATTTATGAAAATATGTAGCTTGCGGGTAATGATAACAGGGTTGAACGTAAGGAAACATCAATACAAGATTTATAAATGTGTACATATCTTGGCAGCAATATAGACAAAGTTGGAGGGACAGACAGTGATATCAAACTAAGAATACAAAAAAGCAAGAGGATATTTTATTGCGTTGGGAAATATATGGAGATCAAGAAAAATCGAATCCAACACGAAAATAAGAATCTTCAACTCCAATGTGAAGTCAGTCCTATTGTATGGCTCTGAGACATGGAGAACAACAAAGAAAACAACCAAAAAGCTACAGACTTTCAGACTGAGTAATGGACGTCCTCTATCTTCATCGGTCTACAGACGCATTCCCGTGGAGATAAGAATATTAGGTGTGGGTTGGCTTATATTGTTCCTATACATTCGTCGATGTAAGGACCAGAATTTCTGTAAGGTCTTTTCCGTGCCCACCTGTGTCACGAACGCCTTCCACACTTGATCCTTGGCTTCAACCGCTCCGTTATTCATTGTACTTCACTTTCGTGCTTTCGTCCATTCTTTCGTCGCTCTTTCATTTTCTGTCCATACTTTTCTCTACATCCTCAATCCACCAGGGTGGTTGGGTGAAAGGTGTTCTAGCTGTCTTTGTCCTGGCATATTGACGCAATATATGTAGAGGGCTATTACAGTCACTTGAGCCTGCAGGGAACTTAAAGTGTGTTTATGCCTCCTGTGTCTGGTTACCTTCCCTTTTGCAGTAAATAAATAAATATATGGATTAAACAAGCAAAAACACTCGAATAAACTTACGACGTAACGGCCAGACGGCCAGCTAGCGGTCTTTCACACAAATTTACTTCTTAATGGCTAATACAAAGAAGAGCTCTCCCCCCCCCCAATTAAAAAACAAGACAGAGATAGCAGCCCAGTGGTCAAAATGTTATATAAATTTGCACAATATGCCCCACTTACAATGGAGAGATCTCACTTCTTGTCAGGTTGCGATGTGATGTCAAATCTCGGAAATAAGAAAAAAACAAACATAACTATGTGATATTTTAAGCAGTAGAGATAAAGAAGTAAGTGGAAGGCATCCCATTTTTTTCCAAGGGAAACAACTTAACTTTTTAAAAACTATAAAACTAAATAACAAATTTTCATTACTTATTTAACTTTATCAATTTATTATATTAAGTTATTTAAGGCATAAAAGATTCATTTATTTTTGATTAGTTAATTTTTTAAATTGTTAAACTGTTCTTTTGTGTTCTATGTTTAGAGTAAACAAACTTTTAATGATATGGAGTTTATGCACATGCTAAAGTAGTGAACACTTATATGCTCTGTCACTTTCAATGATAATTAGAACTATACGACACACTGTTGTCGCAGATGTGCACACTAACATGTTTCATCGGCGCCCGAACGCGCACTTCGACAATCTTGTAAACATATTTTCTTTCTTGATCGTTCCTCCTCTACCCTGGGGTTAGTAGCTAAGAGGTATAGCGTTCGTCTCTTAAGTCTAAAGGTACCGGGTTCGGTTCCAGGTACAGGGAATGGCTTTGATGGAACAATTTCATAACCACTGAGAATTAATAATGTCATACTCCGCCTGATCCCCTGCGTAGTGAGATCAGATATCTAGACTTCACGGATAAGGGCGAAAAAATAGGAGGTCCCGTCTGCAAGTTGCGCCCGTTAAAAATTCTTCAGCAGTTGAAAATCGCCCTGGCATAATTTACATTGGTATCCTCGTGGTGCTTTAGAGTTTGTGCGCTGTGCTGAGATCCTCCTTGTGTGATCTAAGGGAGGAGATCGGAGCACGGATAGAGTTGACCATGTGCATTGAAAATGGTCCTTAAAATAAAACAAACAAACCTCTTCTACTTTTGGGGTGTAGAATTTGTCACTGGACGGATTGGGACGAATTCTTCTCCACTACGACAGTACTCATTTTCAATTGTTGTACGTACTGATTACCTAATATTTCCGGGTCGACACATTTCTTTCTTCTATGCAGCAGACATTTTGTATTTTCAAACATTCTTACACTCCTCACAGAGATAAGTCGTTCTGTCTTTTTGGTTACCCGTTCCTCCTTGCTTTGCAAGGATCGGCTGAGATAATAATTACTCGATAACCATGTTAATTAATCTTGGATGTGGCCGACATCAGACTACAGATTAACACTAAAATCTCTCTGCGCATTTGCTTAATTGCTGATAAGGCCATGGTGCGTTCTTCGCCAAGATCGTAATACGCTGAGTTTGGAAATGCTACTCCGCAGTTTCAGACTTTGTAGCTTGGTTAATTTATTCCTCGTGGTACTCAATTAAATTCTTTATAAACATCTACTAATAATTCAGGTGTGTCTATTAAGGATTTGGGCCCTCCACTTGGAGGAACCTCTACTTCATCAATGGCTAATTCTATCAGTTTGCTTATCTCTGCTATGTCGTTGCTACTTTGGTTCATAGCTACAACTTTTATAGCTGAAAGTAATAATTATACAGTCAGCATCGATAGGCAGTCAGAACGACTGTCTACTTATGTATAAAAGTCAAAAATATGATTTCACACAAAATCTTGTTCTTTGCGATGAGGTTAGAACCCTTCTCAAAATCCTGTAAACCACAGTATAATAAATGTCTTGAGATTCTCGAAGACTGAGCAGGACTTTTGTGACAGTCTGTGTGAGCACCTGGCTGCTACATCAACAGATAAAATCACGTCCTTGTGTTATGGCTCTCAATGTGCAACTAACTAAGAAAATATATTCTTTTACTAATCTTGTAAGTGGTGCGGGGCGTGCCGACTTAGAGCATTTTTGATTGGTTATACAAATTGTAAAGATTTATTTCATTAGCTACAGCTATCGTTACCTAATTATCATAGAATTTAAATAAGCTCATGCAAATGAGGTGATGAAGTCCTCTTTTTCGCAGCTTTGCTGGGCAACTCCCGCCAGAACTTAAGGAAATAAAATTAGAAACAGTTTAGTGCTTCGATTTCTATGATGCATTTAGTAATTTATTCTGTCTTTATTTATTACGTAAACGTGGGTTACTAGCGTAGGCCATCCGGTCACATAAATATGGAATCTTGCTTTACAAAATATGCTTTTGAGTAAGTTGAGCTTCCTTCAACACCCTTTAGCTCCCCAAGGAGCATAGGCCTTCAACAAACACATGCCAAGTCTTCCTGTTCTGTGCCATCCGCTCAAGTTCTGTCTATGTTTTCCTCTTCATTTTCACCTTTTTTTCCAATTCTCTTCTCCATGTGTTTTTTGGTCTACCTCTGTCTCTCTTTCCCTGTGGATTCCAGAACAAGAACTGCCTTGTAATGCTTTCAACAGGTTTCTTCAATGTGTGTCCTATCCATCGCTAGCGTCTTCTTCTCAACTCCTGTTCCACTGGCACTTGTCTGGTTCTTGTCATCAATTCCACAACTGCTGGAATGCAATCTGGACCAGCTGCTTTTCCATCTTTCAGAAGCTTTATGGCTTTCTTTATTTCTTCTCTACTTGGTCGTTCACAGCTGATTTGTAGCTCCTCTTCTGCTGGCTGGATGTCTGAGGGATTAGTTGGAGATGGGCTATTGAGAAGTTCCTTAAAATGTTCTGTCCATCTCTTCATTTGTTTGTGTATATTACTAAGCAATTTTCCATTTGTATCTTGTATGAGGCCATTTGCTTGTTTATATTTCCCTGTTAGCTTCTTTGTGTTGTTGTACAGGTCCCCCATATGTCCTTTGGCTGCAGCTTTCTCTGCTTCCCTTGACAAATCATCAATATATACTGAAGCTCATTAAAAACGCACCACCTAAATAATCCAGGAACATAGTGTGAAATGTAAATATAAGTGTTTACAAGTTTACATATTTGGAATCTTTATTCATTTTCCAATGAATCCATGCTGGACATTAATTTGTACATTTGTTTGTTATGAAATTCATTGCATTGTGTGCAGGCAAGGGAGAAAACCAAAAATGCAACCAATAAAAAAAATCATTCACACTATCCTCAGTATCTGGTATGTCCACCGTTTGCTTGCAAACAAGCTTGGCAAAGGCTCCGCATGGAACGCAGAAGTCTCTGAAGGAAATTCCGGTGAATCAAGTCCCATTCACGTGTAAGAGCAGCTTCGAGCTGTTGCAGATTAGCTGGAGAACCTTGCCTGTAGACTCTACGTCTAAGCCCGTCCCACAGATGTTCTATAGGGGACATGTCTGGTGATAGGGCAGGCCAATCAATCGTCACAATGTTCTGCTGCTGTAAATATTGCTGCGAAATGCATGCGGTGTGCGCAATTGCGTTATCCTGCTGGAGAAGCTGCAAGTCTGGATAATTTGTGAACGCAGGAGCAACCAATGCATCCAGAACCTCATCTCGATATGTCACAGCATTAACATTTCCACGAAAGACGTGAAGAGGCAAGTGATGGTGAAAACTGAATCCTCCCTAAATGTGAATACTGCCACCTCCAAATCGGTTATGCTGACGAACACAGCAATCTGCAAAGCGCTCTCTACACCGTCGCCAAATCCGCATACGTCCATCAGCAAAGGATATGTTGAATCTGCTCTCGTCTGTGAATAGGACAGCATTCCACTGCAGTCTAGTCCATCTGACATGTTGCTCTGCCCATTGCAGGCACTGCTGACGATGTCTGTGAGTCAAGTTTGGCCCAACATAAGGTCGTCTTGCAGTAAGGCCTGTATCTCTGAGTCGTCGTATGACTGTCATTCAAGAGACTTGCCCACGTCTACCCACTATTGCTCTTGCTGTTTGACTTGCCGGGAGAGAACGATGCCTTATGTGACTCAGCACAATATGATGATCTTGCGCAGGGGTAGTAACTCGTGGTTGGCCACTCCGAAGTCTATCCCGGGCACTGCCAGTGGTTCCGTAACGCTCATTGAGACGTACAATAGTGCTGTGGGGGCAATTCATCCTTCTGGCAATGGCCCGCGAGCTTATTCCGGTCTCCAACATACCAATGGCTCGTTGGTGGTCGTTTTCAGATAGTGGTGGCATTTCAAGCATATGTACTGGGTGTTTCGTCTCAACGGCCTTTTTATAACGAGTATACTGCCACAACGCGTACACATTTTCAGGGTCATAGCTGTTGGGAATCGTGTTGCATGTGTAACTTTCATTGTTTTTTATGTAGACTGTACACAAACCCGTGGGTTGAATCATGCACTTTCCATTCCAGCAGCCATTCGCTCTCTACCTCATGACAAACACGGAGAAAATTCATTCCCACACTTTTTTTTCCAGCTTCTCGGCCTCAGTATATATAATAGTGGTGCGTTTTTAATGTGCTTCAGTATATTTCATCTTGTCTATTTTGATGTTTCTTCTTACTTCCTTGTTTGCTTCTATGTACACTTCATGAGCCTTGGCTTTGGAGCTTCTGGTTTTGCTTCTGTTTAAATCTGCTTTCTTGGTTTTCCTGTCTTCTATCTTACTAATGGTTTCTGTTGTTATCTATGCTTTGTGCTGATGTTCTCTTGCTCTCAGTACTTCTTTACATGTTTCATTCCATATATATTTTTTACTTGTTGCCAGTGGTCTTCCGTATCTGTTTCATCTTCCAGCTGTTGGAGTACCTGGTATTTGTTGGATACTGTGATTTAACATTTTTCTCTTATTTCCCGATTTCTCAGATATCCCATATTATACAGTTGCCTATAGCTATATGCTGTTGAAAATTTTTGGAGTGTTAATTTTGTTTTAGCGAACAGAAGATGGTAGTCTGATACAACATCTGCTCCTATACATACTTTCACATCAAGCAATGATGACCTAAACTTCTTACTTATGCATATGTGATCAATCTGATTCTCAGTTCTGTGGTCTGGTAATATCCATGTTGCTTTATGTATTCTTTTATGTGGACATATGCTTCCTCCTATAGCTAGTTGATTTGAAGCAAAGAAGTTTGCTAATAGTTCCCCGTTCTCGTTCATCATACCTACTTCATGGTTTTCACATGATTTCTTCAAAGCCAATGTTGTCTGTTCCTATTTTCGCATTTAGGTCCCCCATCAAAATTGTGATTCCTTTCTTTTCTTATTGTCCAAGACATGTTGTAGTCTAGTGTAAAAGTCTTCTTTCACAGACTCTTCTTTGTCGTTTGTTGGTGCATAACACTGGATGATGTTTATATTTACTTTCTTTTTGGCTGATTTAAACCTTGCTGTTATAATTCAGGGTCCCATTGCTTCCCATTCTATAAGTGCCTTCTGTGCTTCCAGGGACAGCATTAGAGCCACCCCTTCACTGTGGTGGGCTCATTCCTCCTCATGTCCTGAGGACAACACCATTTCTCCTGTGATCAATCTCCTCTTCTCTATGCTTTTCCGCCGTGTCTCGCAGAGACCCAGGATATCAATCTTGTAATTTGTCATTTGTAAATATCTCGGGTCCACTACATGTAGTGATGGAAGATCAAGTAAAGAAATCAAGACAAGACTTGAGATAGCCTCAGCTGCCATGACAAGGCTGAACGTGATCTGGAAAAGTAACATCAGTTTTCCTGTGAAGATCAAATTATTCAAATCACTTGTATTATCTATTCTCTTGTATGGGTGTGAGGGCTGGACACTCACTGCAGATACAGAACGAAGGATTCCGGCTTTCGAGTATAAATGTTATAGAATAATTTTGCGCATTTGCTATAAAGAGCACAAAACAAATGTCTATGTTAGAGAAAAAAATAAACACCTATACAGGTCACCAAGAACCACTTTTATCAGTAGTGAAACGTCGAAAGCTTGCCTGGTTTGGGCATGTAACTCGTCATGACTCCATTTCGAAAACGATCCTCCACGGAACAGTCGAAGGTAAACGGAGAAGAGGAAAGCAAAGAAAATCCTGGGCTGATAACATCAAAGAATGGGCAGGACACGGTTTTTCAACACTTGTACGCATTGCTGAGGATAGAGAGCAGTGGAGGACCCTGTCTGCTGATGCTTCCACCATGGCACCAATACGACCCATGAGGGGTTAGGGGTTGAGATGATGAATGTGTCATTTCTGCTGCTACCTGTGCAGTTTTCCCTTGTCCACACAGAGTGCGAACATTCCAGGTGCCAATCCTGGAGATTTTCCTAGACGAAAAAAGGTTAGTCGGCAGCCCAGACTCCTTTCGGCTTTCTCTAGGTTGCTTCATGCACCTCCTTTCCAGAGGACCTTCTTCTGTCTTGGGCGGCTGAGTTGATTTATATTTTTTATTTGACTTGTCCATGTTTGTTGAAGTTTTTGAGGTAAAATGTTTTTCACGGGATGAGGTAACCAGCCCCATGCCCAACCCTCCTTAGTCGCTTTTTACGACATTCCTGGTAGTGCACCATGTTACTATTCTTTGCTCCCCTTTCGGGCCCAATTAACACATGGGTGAAGTTGAGCTTGCTAGCTGTATATGGGAATCAACTTGTAAATATGGAATCTTGATTATCAACTTGCGCTCTTTTGAGTTGAACTTGATATTTTGAATATGTAATCTACTTGTGCGCACTTGATAAAAGGTGAATAAAAATGCTGCGTCCACTGTCTTAATCGTGGGTGAGAAAGCATCATTTTTAACTTAGGAAGTGAAGGATGTCCTAAATGGCAAATTCTGTTTTCCAGACATACACTAGAGTCTTTCTGGTTAGACGTCAAACACGTAAGGGGTAGACTCAGATCTCTGTTGGACTGAAGGCACACAAACGTCTTCGTACGTTTTCACACTTAATATCAATGGTTGACTTTCTTTTATACTACTTCTTAAAAGTGATGATTTCAATTCTCTAGTAATCATGTCTGACATGAGATAAACCTGATAAGTGTTAAGTCTATTGCGCATTGTAGGTTGTGCACATGCAAATCTGTCAGGAAGATCTAACAATATAGATGAAGTGAAGTTTTAACTATCAATTAGTTCATATCATCTTAGAGGAAAATCTTTTGATTTAATTAATCATTTATGAGAAGGATTAATTGAAAAACTGTCTTCTGCACATTTAGCTATGATGCTAAGTGCAAACGTGATCTTAACTAAAGACTAAGAAAACATTTTAATAGTTTTTAAAAGATTCACTAACCTCCTTTTCACGTTCGCAAACTCCTTTAAGAACACAATACGCAACAGATATTAATTATTTTATCCACACTGAATTAATTGCAGGCTATGCTCTGCGATATTCTCTACACCACGCTTTTGAAAACTGTGTGCTCATCTCCAGGGAACTTAACGCTACATTATATTTCTAAAACGTCCCAGATGGATCTAATGGGCCGGTGACGTATAACTCCGCCCATAAACCAATTGCCAAGAGCCCATGTGATCTCTTTTGCCCCCTGTCAGCGCGTGTCACTGGCTAAAGTGGAATGGGCTATTCGGCACAAACTGTCAATGCGGTGCTGCATGACAAACAGGAGTTTGTTGATTGGAACGGCTAATGCAAACAAAATCACCCGCCTTCTATCACAACGCTTTCTATCTGTTTTTCGCTTTGCGTGTCAATTTTATTCCATTATCTTGCCTGCGGCTTCCTTTATCTTTGTTTCATATCTAAGATTCCTATCCTTCTACCGTCGGCTACTATCTTGAAACAAAAATTGTCCGTGTCACGGTCCTTTGATGACCCTCGTTCGGAGTATATTGTTTGCGTGCGTCCATTCTTCCCCAGTGTAGTGACATGTCGTCTGTTTGAACAGCGGACTACCCATGACAAGGCTAAACTCTATTGTCCAGCCGGCTCCTTCAACAATAATCAAAATACACTCTGAGAATATTTATAGGGGGAAACAGATAACACAGAAGTTGTTTGGTCTGGTTTGGTTTGAAGGATTATCTTCATTGCACATGGACTACTCCAAAGAGGTTGTTCAATGCCCATGTGTGTTTCACCAGATTTCTCACAGAAATATGGGGTCGGCACGATCACGCCAGTTGTCAGAAAAAGTCAAAAGCGTGTTAAAGTCCAGTGGTGATTAAAAGATTAACTTTAGCAGCGATGAAAGAGCTAAATGTTGTTGAAAATGCAATATGCGAAGATGGTGTAAAAGAAAGCGAAAGCCTTGTCGCTCGTTTATCACATAGTCACATATACCAATTTTCCATAAATATTTTAGAACCATTATTATTCTCCATTGAGTAATCGTCAATTTCTCGTTCTCTCTCTCTCCCTCTCTCTCGCTCACTCTCTCTCTCTCTCCCTGTCTTTCGCTCCATGCTTCACTGTTACTCCCGCCTATTCCAACTTCATTTGCGCGCGCGCTTCATATTCCGATCCTTTCCAAGCTTGAGGCATATCTGAACGCCATCCCCACGAATGCAAAAGAGCTGTTTGAATAGTTTCCGTTTCACAAATCTAGACGTCACAAAGCAAGGAAACTATGTTTAAACTAGCAATAACCCGTCAACATTGACATGCTATTAATTAGAGAGTTTTGTTTCTGTTACATGTACTACAGACGGTACTATCACTACTGTGGTCATTTCATTGCAGGCGACCGTCATCAGATGTTTGTAGTGAAAATTATATAGCTGTATTAAATATGAAGACATGTAGTAACCTTACCTAAATGACATTTGGAGCAGTGATAATGATCTACTGGACCGTAAATTGATTAAAAAACTAACATTTCTTTTATGATAACATGTCTCGTAATTGTTTACTCATCTTTTAAAATCCTTCCCTGTTCGATTTACTGCCTTCGAGAACAACGTTTGATGTTTGACGAAGCTCCAGTTCATCTACTGTTTATCACTCGTGTTATTGGCTTCTTTCCATAATCTAACTGTTCATGCACACCTTCATTTGCGCACTTTTTCTACTTTCGGGAGAGTACATATTAG
Source organism: Oreohelix idahoensis (assembly GCA_024509875.1). Classification (NCBI taxonomy): domain Eukaryota; kingdom Metazoa; phylum Mollusca; class Gastropoda; order Stylommatophora; family Oreohelicidae; genus Oreohelix; species Oreohelix idahoensis. The sequence goes on from JAMPIV010005655.1 coordinate 93,847, forward strand.
GGGAAACAATACAATTATTGTCTAACTTTAAACCACAGTTGCACCTCCTTAGCTGTAGTTGAAAGTTAATGCATTCTCTCGAAAATAGAAAAAGTGCGCAAATGACGGTGTGCAAAATGTGACTGACCGACCGACCGACCAACCAAAGTACTTACGGTGGGTATTATATTATTGAATGTGCATGCTCTGAAAAGATAGGTGGGGATATTGTTGCATGTCCCTTAAATATCTAGAGATGTGTATTCTTGGCACTAAGTGATGTTACTATCGAAAAGAACAATTTCCTTTGCAATAATTATCACGACATCCATACAACAGCTGGATATGACAGATGTGTTTTCTCAGACTAACGTATGTGAACACTTACGATAAGCGAAGAAGGGCTTAATGTTATGTTGATAGTATTGACATATAACGAACTAATACAATCTACAACATACATCAATACTAAAATCATTCAGCATATTGCACAACTAAAAAAAAAAAATTACACACACACAAATTTATGATTTTAATTTTGTTGTATTTTCTTTTCAATTTTATGTGTTATTTATTTTTTTTTTTTTTTTTGTTACCAGATGCTAGACATTTTTTTTAGAAAACATTTTTACAATAAAACGGATATTTTTATAACTTCCAATAACAATAACGTTCTTATCAATTATAATTTCTAATTTGGTACACGTATATCACTTAAATATTTATGTATCGTTCATTAATTTAGACAATGAATAACGAACACAGTTTTTGCTGTCCACACAATTATCATCTGAAACCCTTGTGTGCCGCTAGGGACAAGTGTAACCACTATATTAATTATAAACATCCCCACCAGGCAAAACCAATTGGAACAACCACTGCTTCCATTCACCTGAAAGTACCAATAACAAAATATTTTTATTAGTCAGGCCAAGACAGATAAACGCATATCTCGTGAATAACAGTGCAAGCGTGAAGCATCCGCTGAAGCTCTGGATTTCTGGAAATAATGTAATCTGATTTGGGAAACAATCTAAAAGGTGATGTTAGAGGAAATATATTAACGTTAATCTCTTGAGCATGCGTGCAAGTGAAGGAATATATCTAGACACTGACGGTAGTGGACACTGTTGCCGCGTGTAGTTCCTGGGGAGGTTCTCTGATGAGACAAACAAAGAATAGGGACATTGCTCTTTAGGATCGGGTAAGAGGCCACTAATATGAGATTGTGATATGTAGCTGGCAACCTTATGATGTAACATGCATTGCTACAGAAACCACTAGTGCAAGAACTTATGACTGGTTAACTGCAAGCTTCGTGCAAGAGGGGAGCCGCGGTAGCGCAGTGGTTAGTGCAGTGGTTAGCGCACTGGCTTCTTAGCTCGGTGGTCCATGGTTCAATCACCAGTTGAGGTGGGATTGTTTAGACCGCAAACGGCTCCGGGGTCGACCCAGCCTCATGAATTTGGTACCAGAGCAATTCAGGGAAGGTTAAGGCGGCCGGAGCGATGTTGATCACATCACTTCTTGTGTGCCGATGGTCAAGAAAATAACACCATATTCCCAATATGCCTCAATGGACGTGTAACGAGATCCTTCGTACAAGACGACCAGCTGTAGTTGTGGTTGTTGCGGCATTGCCTGAGGAAGTAGTTTGAGTTTGTACATAGAGTTGGCAACCTTAACATGTAAACACCATGTTACATAAACCACTGCTTTAAGAGCACGTGAATGTGTTGGTGTAGACTTCGTGCAAGAGGACCAGTTGTAGTTGTGGCTGTTACGGCATGGCCCGAGGAAGTAGTAAGAGTTTGTGCATGAAGTTGGCAATCTCAACCTGTAATCAGATTGTTACATAAATCCCTGCTTTAAGAGCACGTGTATCTTTTGGTGTAGGCTTCGTGCAATTGGATTAGCTGCACGACAGGGTCAGGAGGACTAGTCGGAGGTATATGGGGATGTCAACCTCCACGCAAATAATGAAAACTGCGTTTTCATTATTTGACGGGGGAGTAATCGTTATGATTAAACTCATAACATATTTGGTGTTTATCATATTGGTATTCGATTGTTGATACCATGTTTGTTTATATCCGGTATCCTGTGGTTACCCGGAAGTACGTCATTGAATTTTGGTACATTTGAGCAGAAGTCAAAACCGGTCTTAGCTTGGTAGACGCCAAGGATTATTCTAGGCCTTTTGTGTGTAGTCCTCAGTGTGAAAGGACGCGTCTGTGAATATATGCTGTATGCTTATGTACGTGAGTGAGTACTTATTAAATAAACTTTGCAGAAATATGTCGACGGACATTGTGTCAGTAGAAGACAGTAAGACATTCAAGACTGGCTAGGTTCTGTCATTGTCTTATCGCCTTATATTCATGAAAATTATTATTGGAGCCTGTCATGTATTAAACATATCTCGTTCAAGTGTCTAACCTGGACTTATCATCTTCTTTACTGTTGAAGATTAACTTTGTGAAAGAAAGGCTGAATATAAAAGTATCACCGGCATTGGAACATGCCTGGGTAATATGTATCGTCTGATGGAGGACCTCTCCGAAGTACACCTTCGTAAAGAGTACAAGTATGGATTATACTAACTAAGAAGGTTTACAAATATAATATAAAAGAAGACTCGCTACATTGAGATCTTCGTATTTGTTCAATAACGCTACAGGATGTCAACCTCATCGTATAAAGAAGCTCCTACAGAAAACCACCACTCCAAGTTTTGATTCTTGCTTCACGCAAGGGACCCAGCTGCATTGACGGCTGTTATGACTTACCCGAGGAGCCAGCGTGACTTTATCCTTGACCCTGGCAACAAAATCATGCACACCTAATTGTTATGTAAACCATAGCTATAAGAAGATGTGAAAGACGTGGCCACGGAGTCTTACAAAGAGAGGGGTGGGGGGTCTGGGGGTAGTTTATTTACAAATCTGACTTATTTTTTCACGAGAGTTTAATCAACCTTCGCTGGGAAAAGTTCAGGAGAGAGGGCGCATGTAAAACAGCTCTCCCTCGGGCGCCAAATACCCAAGTGCCTACTATGGACACACGCCCAAACTCAAAATAATTATTTTATTGTCGTCATTATCATCATCAACCCCTTTTGCCCCTTATAGAGCATGGAGACACTACAGCAACTGTTGCCTTGTGGGAAGCCTACACCAAAGCTATAATTTCCCTGGCAGTAGTTTGTTTCTGTAGCAATGTGTTTTATATGATGAGGTTGTCAGCCTCATGTACAACTTCATATTAGTTACCTTTTACGACATGCTCGAGGGAAAAGTAGTCCTACTGTCTCCACCCCCCTCATCCCCAGAACTACACTGGCTTATTTGATCGTACTTCAGCATTTTTTTTCCTTAAACAGCTTCATGGGCTTTTAGCCCTTCGGCTCAATGACATGTCATTGCGAGACTGGGGAGCCTGTGGACTTTTCTTCTAACCCGGTCAGGAGCTTCACTCCTTTCCATCCACAGAGGGTTTATCTCAAGAGCCGTTCAGGTTATTCAGTCAAAATCCCGGTCGATGACACTCTTTCAAATGCACACGCCCGGGCTTGAACCTTGAACACATGAGCGCCAGCGCAACGTGGTAACCATTACACCAGCGCGGCTCCCTACTTAAGCATTACAGGCATACCTCGGAATTATTGCGGCTTTGCTTCCAGACCATCGCAATAAAGCAATTATCGCAATAAAGCGGGTCACACCCAGTGCATATAAGAGCCTAAAATCATGTTTACATTATGTCTATTAAGGCCAGGAGCGGGCATGAAATTAACGTCAAAATACAAAAATGATGGATTTTGGGATTAGTCCATTTTCTGATACTTTAACATCTCCTGAATCTAAATATAACAGAATTAAATGTCAAAATGCACTCTAACAATATGTATTTTGACTTTGAAAAAGGTATGGTACAAAGAGATTTTCTCAAACTCGAGAAAATAAGCCTAATTGGACCTAGTTTTTCCCATAGCAACCAAGCGTACACCCCTACATATTATACATCGTTGGATTCGTCAACATCTGCACTTTACTGTAAGCAGGTCACTTATTTCGGGATTCCAAATGCCAGATTGGAAATTTATAATTTCCAGGTCAACAAAAAGGGTTTCCCCTCGATTCTAAATTTTTAATTGGCTGTTCGCGTTCACGTGACCGGCAACAATATGGCTGCGTGTTTACGGAATCTCAGTTTTGATTTGTTATTGATGTGACAGTGCCTAAAAAAACGAGATGCTCTCGTTACCTCCAACTGGAATAGGCCAGAGTTAGAGATGGAAGCAAGACTTATCCTACACTGCAGGTAAAACGTACTTATTGTGACGATATAATGGTAAAAACTGGGACATTACTACTCAGGCAAGGAATGTTGAAATAAAGCATAGCGGACCGTTTGTTCGATGTGGTCTTTGACAAGAACTTAGAGACGCAGTAAACAGGAGTAAGGGTTAGGCTTAGTGGTTGAAATGAAGCAGACAGGACCGTCTGTACGAAAGTTCCTTAGATTAGAATTCAGAGACGCAGTAAAAAGGGCTAATGGTTACGTAAATGTATCCTAAACCTAACCCTAACGACGTTGGCGACTTACTGGGATGACATCTAAGAAGACGGCCCACAGTGACTCATTTCAACCAGGTTTAAGAATCTTAACCTAACCCTAAACCTTACGACGTTGGCTACTTACTGGAATGACATCAAAGAAGGCGGCCCACTGTGCTTCATTTCAACCACCAGGGAGTTACATGAACTAGCTATTACGAGTAGTAGACAGTCAATTAAAAATCATCATGTTTTCCTGAGTTTACAGAATAACGGGTGACTTCTCATAATTCAGTACATTATCATGATTCCTGTAAGCATAGTGCATATTTGTTTCCTCAATTTAATGTTTGTTTCTTGTGTATTTTTATTGACATGTCTTGTCACAGATGCTTATGTGTTATTTAAAAAATGCCTGCCAGACATGTGCAACAGCCGGTTCTTGGTACCAGAAGAAAGATTGGAAACTTCATCAAATAGAAAGTGAAGCAAGGCTGTCATATACATTTTGAAGGTATTTACTTTTGAAACTTACTTTAAGTTTCCCCTTGCCTAAGCATAGACATTCATGTAATTTATTTTGATCTCCATAAATATCAAGTTTAGAAACATATTTCATGACTTACATGTATTGTTTTGCTTCCATTGTACTTTAAGACACAGTTTATTAATGCTTGTTTACATCTTTATTTGAAATTTTACTAATGTAAACATTTACCTCTTTCTAGGAAGTTCAAGTGTAATGGAAGCTGAGGCAGGTAGTGATTTGTGAAGCTGTTATCTGACGCGACATATATTTTGCTACACCGTGTAAAGTGATTGTGATAGCAAAGCATTCAATCAGATCATAGCAATTAAACCATATGTCCCTAATATTGCTGAATTTAATCAAGGACCCGAGGCTGCTATATTTTTCAAGAAAGTCCTGGGGCTGAACAGTGGAAAAGAGGCTTGTCGACTGGCAGGAGCAAGAAAGCGTTAAACGTCTGGTGCTCAGCTCTAAAATGGCAGAAAACTGCACTAAGAAAATGAAGGACATTTAGCACAAATCTCAACAGAAAGCCACACAAGAAACTGCAGAGGAAGCTGGATATGCTGCCGGTATGTTCTGCATGACTAGTAAGTTATTTTATTTTGCTGCAGTATCACATACTTATTTAATTATATTCTAATTATATTGAAAAATGTGATTTTAAAGAAATCATTATTCTCATACTAATTTTCTTATAACTTCCACACTTATGTATTAATTGACAAGAATAGGAACATATATTGCCCATAATCGTTTAAAACTTTTTATGTGATGGATTTTAAGTATCTGATCAAACTTATGGTTAATTGACAAAAGTAATGTAAAATTTAGTAAAATTTGTTACTATTTTTAGACACTATTTTCAAAGTCCAACAGCTTTTTTTTTGTATTATAGTTATCAAAAATCCATCACTGGAAAAGTTTTAACATATAATGATAAACATTGTGTTCATATTTGGTATTAATAGCTTAATAAATAAAAAAGCTTTAGCACATTGAAATAGAACAAAGAATCCAATATTGCTCAGCTCTAAAACGGCAGAAAACTGCACAAAGAAAAGGAAGGAAATTAGGCACAAATTTCAACAGAAAGCCAGATAGGAAGCTGCAGAGGAAGCTGGCTATGCTACCAGTATGTTCTAAATGACAAGTAAGCAATTTTTCAGGGGCAATATTACAGACTTATTTAATTGTAGTCTATTTATGGAGAAAAATGCGATTTTCTCAAAATCTAATTTTCTCATCCTAATTTCCTTAAAACTTCCACACTTATGTGTTAATTGACATTAAAATTGACACATATGTTGCCCATAATCTTTTAAAACTTTCATATTGCTGGATTTTGAGTATCTGATCAAACTTTTGATTTATTGCAAAAAGTAATGTAAAATTTATCAAAATTTGTTACTTTTTTTAGACACTATATTCAAAGTCCAACAACTTTTTGTGTATTAAAGTTATCAAAAATCCACCAATCGAAAAGTTTTAAAATATAATGATAAACATTGTGTTCATATTTGGTATTCATAGCTTAATAAATAAAAAAGCCTTAGCAAATTGAAATAGAACAATAGAATCCAATATGGCCGCCGTTTTTATGGCAACCAGTAGTGCAGTGCCATAAAGCTCTTCATTTTTCGTATCTAGTATTGATATAGGTTAAGTCTGTACATTTTCATTGAAATCCAGCAATTAATAACGAAAATAGCATTTCAGGGTAGCTCCTCCCTTGTAAACAGTACCGCTGGTTGTTTACACGTTACAGTCAACAGACTCTTCAACGTCTGAACGTTCAAGTCACCTAGTTAGAGGTCAAGTAATTTTTGTAAACAATACCGTCGACGAACTGTTTCAACATTGGGCCTCAAGTCTCAACTATTCATCGAGAAGGTCATATTGACTTTATGTTCCTGGAGACCACTACATGTTATTGTGGATCTAACAATCATTGCGCGCTTGGCATTGTACTCCCGTGTTGACAAAGAGCAAGAGAGTTACTATATTGTTATTTGTAACTAAACTTTGTTTGCAACACATTCCATTATATGCAATGTTATATGTTACTTGTAATATTGTGGTGTATTTTTCTGTTGTTTTCAGCGGGTTTTGGTTGGGAAAGGTGACTCCTTTAGATCATACCACGTAACAGTGGTTGTCTATTGAGAGCTGTGACGAGATTTGTTAGTGTTGTTTTCGTTATTTTTCCATTCTTTGATTTACGATTTGTTTTGTTTGTATCTGTTCGTCTCTCCTTCCTTTCATTTATTTCTTTACACCTTTTTTGTTTATAACAGTGTTGCCATTTGTCTTGTTTACTTTTCGCGGTCATTTTTACACATTTTTGTACCATTTTCCTTAGTTTCGCTGTATTGTTTATTTGACTTCTGCGAACGTTTTCGGTTGTTGTTCTGTATCTTTGTCCTTGTATTTATTATTGTCATACACAGTCTACATACATATACTTGGTCATGTATTATTATTGTTATTAATAAGATACACTATTCATATTGAGATTATTGATAGAATATTATTATAAAGAAACAAGGTAACCATACAAGGTCTTTGACTAAGACTTGTCTCTCAAAGAGGGTGAAATAAACTGCAGTGAGTATACAATTCTAATATTAAAGACTTGTCTCCCATTGAAGTGGGATAAGGTAATTTATTTAATTTTTTCAGGTTACTGATTTCATTAGACAGAATGTCTACACTGGAATACTTCATTGGACAGGGGAAATCCCTTGGCAAGTCTGGAAAAGAATTAGAAAAATTCGCGACTGCTCAATTCGTCATAGCATTGAAGTCAGAAGAAAAGAGACAAAAAGACGAAAATAAATTAAAAGCATAAACTGAACAAAAGAAAGCAGAAGCTGAGCAAAAGAAGATAGATGCTGAGAATTTAAGATTGCAGTTGCAAGCTGAACAAAAGAAGATAGATGCTGAGAATTTAAGGTTGCAAATGCAAGCTGCTGCAGAGGAAAGAAAATTTCACGCTGCTGCTGAAGAAAGAAAACTTCAAGCAGATGAAAGAAAACTTCAAGCTGCTGCAGAGGAAAGAAAACTTCAAGCAGAGGAAAGAAAATTTCAGGCAGAGGCGGAAAATAGAAGATTGGATAGGGAAGCCGAGGAAAGGAAAGAGAAACAGAAAATGGAACATGAGGAAAGACTCGCAACTTTGGAATTAGAGAAATTGAAAGTGACAAATATGGGTGCTCATCAAGCAACTTCGGGTACGACAAAGGAGTTTGCTAGTAAGATAAAATTACCTCATTTCAATCCTTTAAAGGACGACATAGCGGATTATCTGGATAGATTTTAATTTTTATGCGATACGCACAAAACAAAAAAAAAGAAAAATATGTCGAACAACTGATGGAATTTTTTACAGGTGAAACAGTGACTACTCTTATGACAATAGAAGAACATAACAGAACTAATTATGATGTTGTCAGAGCAGTATTACTAAAAAAATATCAACTAAAAGAAGAAGATTAGCGTCTTCGTTTTAGGACAATGTTGCCAGAAAATGGGGTAGATTTCTCTGATTTTATTACAAAGATACGTCGTACATTTACACGATGGATTGAGTTGTCTCAAACTGAGAAAACATATGAAGGCTTAATGGACTTATTACTTCGAGACAAAGTTTTGTCATCTGTTAATGATTCTTTCCTTGCATTTCTTCATGAGCGTAAGCCCAAAAAACTTAAAAGACATGGAGGAATACTGTTGCCAGTATGCCACCGCGCATCCCGATTCTACAGTTAGCAACTCTAAAGTGAAAGAAGGGTTGCGAGTTGCTTCGGCAGCACCATATGGCTCTAATTTCAATACGAAATTTCAGGGTGCTCAACAAAACTGGAATAGGAAAAGTAATCAGAATTACACTCATAAGCAGAGAAATCCAACATATAAAGGTTCTTCTTCTAAGAACTGGAGACGAGATGGTAGTTCTCGTAATTTTGGTAGTAATAATTTTAGACACTGTCGCAAAGGTTATCACAATAAAAACTACCCAAGCTTTTCTTCTCAGGATAACCATTCTCGACGTCAAGAATATGACGCTGGTGAATATACAAACCGGGATTCAAACCGGAATCATAATTACAATAGGCAGTATGATAACAATTACAGGGAAATGATAATCGCGGTAGACCTAGATATAACAAAAGAAAAGCTTACCAACAGGCAAACTCTGCACAACAAGAGTTTAATGGAGCCTGTAATCAAGTAAACGATAGTGGGAACTCTAATACTATCACCGGTTGTGCTTTCGATTTTGGAAGAGCAACTAAATGCCCCCAATGCTCAACATTGTTCGAGCCATCGTCTGTATCTACCTTAATTTGTGGTCACCCTCTTCCAGCTCTTCCTGCTACAGTTGCGCATGATGGGAGAGGATCTCTCATCTTGCATATAGGTCTAGTGAATGATAGTCCAGTCTCAGTGCTTTTTTATTCTGGATGTACTACTGTCGGGGTTAGACAGTCTCTAATAGATAAACGCTTTTATACGGGAAAGGTGGTCAAATGTGTTACATTTGGGGGTACCATGGAAAAATATCCTACTGCTTTTATTAACATTGATACTCCCTTCTTTACAGGAGATGTCCACGCACGTCTTCTTCCTAATCCTATTTCGGATCTTATAATCGGTCGTATTCATGGGGTTAAGGAATGCACCCCGCAACAAATTTCTATTTGGGAGGAACAAAATATCCAAACGGTCAATGCAGTGGTAACAAGAGCCCAAGCTCTTATCCCTCCAACTTCATCTGATGATAGTAATGGAGTTGATAGCCAAGACGATCACTTGGTGATTTTGCATGACTCGTTTGTTAAACGACAAGAAGAAGATCCTTCTTTAAAGAAATTCTTCCTTCTCACAAAGAAAGGTGATCCTAATCAGAATACGAATCACAGATCGTATATCACTATGAAGAATGGTATATTGGTACGAATGGTACAACACTCGGACAAGTCTATGCATTCGCAAATTCTGGTGCCTAAGTGTATGAGAGCCTCAATTCTTCAACATGCACACGATTCTCAGTGTGCTGGACATATGGGTTTTTCCAGAACTAAGACTAGAGTCCTTGCGTCTTTCTTTTGGCCATTCGTGAACAAAGACATACGAATTTATTGCCGATCTTGTAAAATTTGTCAAGAAGTGAAGTATAGAGTTCCAAGACATGCTGCACCTATTCAGGCCACAGATATTCCTATTCGGCCGTTTCAGAAAATGGCTATAGACATTATTGGCCCGTTTAAGATTAAGTCAGCCAGAGGACATCAATATATCATTACTTTCGTTGACATGTGCACGCGCTGGCCAGAGGCTATTCCTCTTAAAAGTATATCAACTGTCGATATCGCAGATGCTCTTTGGCTCATATTTTCTCGTCTGGGATTCCCCGGAGAAATACTGTCAGACCACGGCACTCAATTAATATCGGACACTATTTCTCAGGTAATGGCTACTCTGGACATTAAAAGGTCTCTCAGTAGTATTTATCATCCAATGTCTAATGGATTGGTTGAACGTCTTAATAGGATACTAAAGAACTTACTTGGCAAGATAACGGACGATCATCCTGATTATTGAGACAGGCAGCTATTTTTGCTTATAGAGAGGTTTCCAACGAGCATACAGGATTTTCTCCTTTTGAACTTGTCTTTGGCGCGCAACCGCGCGGTCCTATGTCCTTGCTACACGATTTGATCGCTGCCGATAATATTGACGATGATACACAATCGTCATATGAATATGTCACTGCTCTTAGGGAGAAAATTATCGAATCATGCAGGTTAGCTACTTCATCATCAGAATTTGCTAAAGAAAAGGCTAATCGATTCGCTAATAAGAAAAGACGCCTACGTCAGCTTTGTCCTGGAGACAAAGCGTTTGTCTTACTTCCCTCGAGGGAAAACAGACTTCTCATTTCTTGGAAAGGTCCATACACTATAGTCTCAAAAATTTCGGATGTCGACTATATTGTCGATGTTGATGGAAGGCATAAAACCTTTCATATAAATATGCTTGCGGAATTTATTGAATGACCAGACTATTTACAGCCTATTTTCCAGGCGACGGAAGATTCTCCAGTCCAACATGGTCATATCTCTTCCCTGTCCGTTATACAGGATGAGGAAACTACTTTCTCTGATGTTAACTTACCTCTTCCCGTGATTCCACTTAATTCTACGGAATCATGGAAAAACGTTACCGTCTCTTCGAACTTGTCTTTTGAGGAACAGCGTCAAGTATCTTCTACGCTACAATCATTTCAGGATGTCTTTACCGACATTCCTGGACACACACATGTCATTGAACATGACATCATACTTACTGATCGTAATCCGATCAGAGTAAGACCACACCCTATACCTATTAAACATATTGCTACAGGACAAACTATAAAAGCAACTTTACTAAGAGAAATAACCGTGATTGTGGACAGTACCGAACGCGTCCATCACGTAACGGTTCTTCTTCAAAGAACTGGAGGCAATTTAATTGTCCTCAACATTTTGGGTCTAGTAACTATAGGAACTTTGATAAAAGTTACCAACCTTGTGATAGTTTTTCTTGTAAAAAACAAAATCCACGTAATAGGAATTTAGATTATAACAATCGCAGTTATGGTAACTGGAGTTCAAATAAGAGCAATGGTCGCAACAGAGATAATAATTTTGATAGATCTCGTCGTGATGGTAGATCTCAACATGAATCTACTTAGCTCTGGTGTCCTAGATTTCCTGATACACTTCCAGACTTATGTCTGTTCTTAATATAATAATATATATTAACACAATTGTGTCATATTTTGGATGATGTATATGACTTTAATAAATTTGGTTATGTCCATCCATGATATATATCCATTCGATATGTTGATGGTATAGTATCGTAGTTCATGATATTTGTATATTGCTATAATTATAGTATTTGACAATTTTTGATATCTATGATTGGTATTGCCAGCAACTTAGGTTTCTTTAATGGTACCTCCCGAGTTTGTTTTACTTAGAGGAAATATTTTCTCTTATGATGGGGGATGATTTTTACTCTCTCCAGACGCTTTATTTATGCGTCTATTGTACCTGATATTAGGTTCATTCTTTCATGGGCACATAATTGATGCTTGTGCTATCTTGCCATTGGATATATTTTTAAAAAAAATGTGTGTCATTTTTTTTTACAGGGGGGGGGGGAGGGGGGGGAGGGGTGCAGTAATATGTTGCTGTCATTATTAACGGAGTTTCAAACGTCGATTTATTGGTTGTATGTTTTTCACCCTGGTCAAAGTTGGGGAACTATGTCTTAACTTTGCTGTGTCAGGTTGATTGGGGGTTATCTCCCTTTTTGATTCATTCATTGTGTTAGACCTTTAGGGTCAAAGGTAAACAGTTCTGGGCTATTTGCCATGCGCAGTTGTTGCGCGCAAAAAATTAGACTTCCGTGAGGTAGAGATGCGGACTGGCTTCTGTAGGACGTGAATGTCCGCTTTATCCTGGGGAAGGAAAATCTTCGAAGTGACTGCGTTGTAAGTTTTCCCCAGTGATTTTCTGTACGTCAGGAATGACGACAGTGTTATTTCTTATGTTCTGAGGATTCGCTTCAAGGTAACACCGACTTTATCATTACTACGCATTCGGTTGCAGAATTTGTTAAAGGCTTACCTAGCCTGTGAGAACAGCTCACAGTTCCTGTAATGCAGAACTTATATTTTGTGCTCAAGGTAGCTATTTAAGACTATTCGTCTTTATATGATCAGAAGTCCAGTGACGAAGTTATATAAGGTGGAAACCGCAGATTGGCGGTATATTTATACAAAACATTATAGCAGGGTTATAAAGAGTACACAGCTGACGTCATATCGAGGTCTATGTAATGGCCACTATTCTACCGCATGAAAAGATGTACTATCGGTTTATGCCAAGTTGAACGACGGCCCTGGTAATAGGATTACATGAGTTAAGGGCTCGTCCATTGTATGACGGAGTTATTCAGGTATCTGACGCGTTCAGTCAGGGATACCAAAGCGGCATTATGAACTGTACTTTAAAGAACATACTACTATTGACCATGCCCACATATTTGAATGTTCACCAGCCTTAGAATGCCTGATATGTACCAAGCGATTTCAATTACCATGATGTACGTGAACCTGTTTACATTGACTGTTCCTGTGTGATTCTACTGTTAGTCCTGTTAATAAATGTATGAACTGTCACCAGTAGTTTCAACCATCATTGGCTTCAGTACGAGTGTGACTGGGTGTATTGTGTAACTAGATATGAGCCTAAACGCATTCGCGACTACACACCCATGTCTATCATGATTATCATCATCGTGCAAGGACCATGTATGCTGTCAGCGTGAGTGACCCAGATCTTCACCGCACCACTACACTGTTCAGGTGACATCAACACGCATACCTGGCCTACTACACATCAACATTTGCATCACGCATAAAAAAACCAACTAACATTTCTAGGGGCCATTACATTTCTGGCCTTAACAGTCGCCTGCTGCTTTCATATACTTAACCATTTCTGGTGTTATACCATCATGTCCTGCTGCTTTGCCCATCTTGATTTTCTCCAGTGCTGCCTTCAGTTCTTCCATCTTTGTGCTATCTTCGCCACCATTGGTTACCTCTTCTGTGCTAGTGGTTATCATTTCTATATATGTGCACGTAACTAAACTGTATATTTTATGTGCTATGTACATATAGATGGAGCGTTGGGTTGACAAAGGGGTTAGAACGTTGCCTCTCGAGCTAAAGTTTCAAAGTTCAAACACTGGTAACGGCACGCTCCAGTTTACCCAGGTGCAAATGGGTATCTCACTCTTATCTTTAGTTAGAAACGGTAAAGGCATCGAGGAAGGGAATCGATCACCCCACTTTATAAAGCTTGACATAATACAGCGAATTCTCAAATACTACACTCTCCTACATGAGTATTTTCTATACGACTACATAAATGTATGAATGTGTGTCTAATGATAGTATTATATGTATTTATATGTTTGCATCTGTTTATGTTGCACCATAAAGACCCGGGGTGGGGGAGGGTTGTTAGGAGGTGACACAGAAAGAATCGAACCACTCCTACCCCAAGCATAGCGTATAAAGAGATTATTGTGAGGTTCTGAATGGGACTATAAGAAACAACAGCAGATGGGGCACGAGTTTTAGCTCTGGCTTCCTGCAAGGAGGGTCAGTTGCGGTGGTGAGTCTATGCTCCGAAAGGAGCTAAAGAGGACATGAGTATATGTGTGTGTGTGAGTGTGTGTGTGTGTGTACATATATGCATGAATGAGTAGATGCTGATGTCCTTGGCACTAATGCGACTTGAAGCCGGAGTATTGTGTAATTACCCGTGTAATTGTAGGATCGTACGGTATAATGAAGGTTTTATGTGAAGCGAAAACATCCGTACTTATATTACTGTAGATTTTTCCACTTACTTTACTTTCTTAATTTTTTTTCGGTCAGTGACACGTAGTGGAGAGCTTAAGTTTACGTTCCTTTGCCTTTTTAACGTGACAAAACAACGCCCACTTGAACGCATACAGAAAGACAATAATAAAGATACATTGCACGAAAAAACAAGAAATTTCCATCTTAGTTTTTAAATATCTGACATTGAACACGTCATCCTTGAAAGTCTGTGAATCTTGCCGGCTGTATCCTGTGACATGGCAAGACAAGGATTCGTGTTACACAATGTCTAGGCGCCTATACTTTAATCTAATGTGTCTTAACTCCTTTATCTTGAGGCCGTGGTCTTGCCTGGTTATACTGTAATGTTTTAATGGAAAAGAGGTGTCTTGTGTATATTATATTTTATCTCATCAGAAATTTCTGAGTCGGCATTACGGGAGAGATGAAAAAAAACACGATTAGTGAGGCGATATTTATGCTGCTCTCAAACATGATTTCTTTCAATATTTCATATTCCAAGCTTTCTGTTATTTTTTTATATTCTTTATGCAGTGCAATTTTAACTATGAGCAATTTTTTTTAACACTAATGTTAAGAAACATGGAGATCAATGGAAATAAAGTCCAACAATGATATTAAAATAAGGCTACAAATGGCTAGGGGAGGTTTCATTACGCTGTGAAATATATGGTGATTATAAGACATTCGGTTTAACATAACAATGAGAATTTTGTATTCGTATGTGACGTCAGTCCTACTGTATGGTTCTGAAACATGGGGAACGACAAAACCAAAGACAACAAAGCTACAGACATTCATAAATGGGTGCTTGTGTAGAACAGAAGGATTGAAATGGCATGACAAAGTTATAAATGGGGAACTAATGTCACGATTCAGACAAATGCCGGTAGAACAAGAGATGACGAGAAGACGACGCTGGCGATGGATAGGACACACACTGAGGATAGCTGTTTATAGCATTACAAGACAGTTCTTATTCTGGAACCCTCAGGGCAAGAGAGGCAGAGGTAGACCATGACGCACATGGAAAAGAGAACTGGATACGGAAGTGAAAAAGATGATGAAAACGTGGAGAGAACGTGAGCCGATGTCACGTGACAGGAAGGCTTGGCATGTGTTTGTTGAGGGCCTATGTTCCTTGCGAAGTTAAAGGGTATTGAATGAATTATGAATGAAAGTAAGTTTTATGACATGTACAGACAAGCGAACACAGCAGTCTCAACAATACAACGTTAATAATCATAACTGAAGATTACGCGGACGGTACATAAACTTTTGTTATTCCATCTTCAGACATATAATGAATATCACAAATGGATGCTTAATGATTGATCATTGCATACTGGATCCAATAAAATATATGCCTTCTACTGTCCGGATACTAGGATATCCACATATGATTTGTTTTCGAAGAGTATAAAGTTATTTGATTCCGCGCTGAGCCAAGAAAAAACAATATTGTTTACACAAACATATGTTATGCATTTACTGATTATTCATGATCACAGAGTGGTGGGGGTGGCTAAGATGTATGGCGTCCGCCTCGAGTTCTAAGGGTACCGGGTTCGATTCTCAGGAGAGGGAAAACAATTTATTGAACTTTTTTCAGAACCAGAGGTCCTAATGATGTCATAGTACCTCCTGCTCTCCTTGGTAGTGAGATCGGATAGCTAACCATCTTATATAAGGGAGACAAAATAGGAGGTCCAGTGTGTAAGATGCGCACGTTAAAAATCCCACAGAAGTTGGAAATCGTAAAGAGTAGGCCATAAAGTCACTGCCCTGGCAAAATTAAGAAATTAGAAGCGTACTCCCCAAATATATTTACAGAATGTGTGATTCCTATATATACACATTAAGATTCTCACCGGTGCTATGGAGTTTCTGCACTGTGCTGAGATCCTCCATGTGTGATCTTAGGGAGGAGATCGGATCACTGATGAAGTTGTCCGTGTGCAATGAAGATAGTCCTTAAAACAAAGCCAAACCAAACCATGATCGCAATTACATCATCTTTTTTTAAATAGAAAATACTGCTTTTCAAAAACAGAAAAAAAACATATACATATGAACAAGTAATTCGTCAAAACATGGCGAAATTTAATTATTTTGATCTCTTTCTGCTGCATTTCATGACGGCGGTTCTCATTCTCCTGTGATCATTTACATTTTCCTTCAGAAGCAAATCAATGACACGCAAAGAGTGGCACGAAATCACAGAAGTGTCATGTATAATGATCAGTGATGCATTTCAGGATAAACGTTTAAAAAAAAGTCCCACATATCGATAACAAATGTAGTATTCTCGTTGAAGAGTCTAGCCGGGCGGAAGGAATGCCGCTTCTCAAGGCTCGAAAAGGTACAATGATGACTGTTGGTGATAACCCTGTTTTGACCAGTCGGGCTTATATGTTAGTGAAATAAAAAATTACTGTAGATCAAAACATCAATAAAGCAATAAAGCTAAACATCCTTCAAGGGAACGCTGGAGTCTTGAATAAGGCATGAGTATTCGCAACCAGACTCCAAGCTGAAAATATCACTGTGACCTGCATTCAAGAAAAATATCTAAGTTTGATAATCTAACAGTAGAGTTGATTCAAGGTAACAGAAAATAAGGGTAGACAGGGATGGATACAAACAGAACGATTTAATGCTGATATACATCTATCTATCATCAGTAAGCTTCAGCTCCACAAGGAGCATAGGTCTTCAACGAATACATGCTGATGCGACTGTATTTGCACACCACGAAGCTTTTATTACTTTGGACATTTGTGGTGCTCAAAAGGATGTTGTTCAATTCTCCTATCGTGTGACTTGAGCTCAAACTTCTTACATGATGAAGAAAGAGCTTAAACGTGGAAAGAGCTAAATGTATCTAGGTGTCGAACAAAGAAGTACTGGTCTAAAGAAGAGGACAAGAGGTAGTTGGAGCAGACATTGCAATAGGTCAGAGAAATATTAAGATGCACAAAATGTGCAGCCCATCGGGTAAGACCCACGCAACCGGTAGCGATCGAAGTACCTGAAGATAATTGAATAATAATGGGTGACTTCACCATCGCAAAAATTATCTTCTGACTTCCAAAGGAGCATACGTCGTCAATGAATTTATACTAGATCTTCCTGCCATGTGTGATTCGTTAACGGTCTTTATATGTCGTGTTTATTACTCTCTTATGGCTCAAGTTCCTTTCTCCATGTGTGTTTTGATCTCCTTCTATTTCTTTTAGCTGCATGAATAAGGTACCAGAGCAACTCTGGGAAGGTTAAAGGTGCCCGGCGTGATGCTGACCCCAATACCCCTAGTGTGCCGTATGGTCAAGAAGATATGGGCCTAACAATATTTTCCCAATATGCCTGAATGGGCATGTCACGGGATCTACCTCTCTTACTCTGGTGATTCAACTAGAAGTCGATGAGAACGATGAAGGTACAGTAGCTGGAGGAATGGACATGGAAGGTTGGGCAATTGTCAGCTCCACGAGAGGAGAACATCAAATAACCACACGACAGTCACTAAGCCCATTGAAAGAGAAATAGTGTGGTGGAGAGAAAAGACTGAGACAGACCGCCAACTTTAAAGAGAAATAGTTGTAGGTTATAAGAGAGCTGATGGAGTAGACGAAGTTCAAATACAGATGCCATGTTAGAAGACGAACATCAAAATAGAATGGTAATTTCAGACTTTATTAAGCAATCAATTGTTAAAGTAAAACACATGAAGAAACGAATGTAGTGATCGATTTAAACACCAGTATAAAAAATGCTGAGATGCCGGAAGACTGGCTACATAGCTACCTATGGTCACTTCCTAAAACTGGTAAAGACCTAACACAGCTTAGCAGCTATCGAATCATCACATTGCAGATTGTCTACGGCAAATTACTTGAGAAGATAGTGGAGAGACAATTAATGAACCACCTTGAAAATGCACACATGCTCCCTGATACCCTGGGCAGTTATAGACCAATAAAAGTATCATGGGGTAGCGCTGGAACATTTGCGTACGATGTATATGAGGGTTTCCATGGTAAACAAGAAACGGTGACTGTGGCAATTGATCTAGAGGATGCTTACAACAGTTTTGACTTTGCAACCTTGATGGACTGTGTAAAGGAATGTGGTGTAAACCCATGAATAACAAGGTGGATAGCAGCTGCATTAACTGAGAGAGCAGATGCATTTCGCTTGGGAACATGGACATCAGTACCAATGCACATTTGCCCAGGATTACCCAGGGTTTTCCATTATCACCAGTGCTGTTTAACATCTATACAGCAAAAAAAGCTGCAACCCAACCAACATGTTTGGGATGAAAATTGACTTTTGCCGATGACTGGCTCATTTACAAGACTGGTTCAGATAGAAATAAAATAGTTAAAAGCATACATGACTCACTTCAAGCAGTTTCTAAATTGTGCGACGAAACCAGCTCCAAGGTCAATCCCAACAAAGCCTGTTTGCGTTGGTGCTCCTGGAATAATTCCATCTTGAAAGCAGATCTTCTAGACATTACTCTCAGTGAACAGAAAATTGAAAGGCAGAACAAGTTGAAATACCGTCGAGGAACATTCGATCATGTATCATATAAGCCCCATGGTGATCACATCATACAGAAGTGCAAGAGAGGTCTGGCAGCCCTAAAAACAATGGCTCCAGCACACCTGGAGCAGAGACTACTGTTTTTCCTGTATCATCAGCTAGTCTTGTTTGTTGTCGAGTATGGCCTGGGAATAGTCACGCTGTCAATGTCAAAATGTGAACGACTGGAACGCATTCAAAACGAATGGATACGTAGTCTTTGGCTTCGCACAAGATGCCCCTATTGTGATGATGTGGCACATGCTTGGATTGCTGTCAATTAGATCCAGATATACAATGGCCCAGGTAAAAGCCTATACACGTGTCGTAAATTTATTTTGAGAGAAAGATTCTTGGAAATAGTGGTCCTATTTAGAGTGGAGAATGATGGAAAAGGCTATGTGACAGTAAGGGTTTTAGAAGTAAATAGTTGATTCACAAAGTGCTGGGAAGAGTAAGGACAGACTGTTTTACGACCATTTTTCTCTCTATTCTACTCCTTAAAAAACACTCTTCTTCATCACCTTCACCATCTGTCGGTGTCTACCTTGATTCGGGTGTCCGAAGATAGGGTAAACTGTATTATAACAACACAGAAGTAAAACAACGCCATATCATCTTTGGTGGCCAAATGCTGGTTTGGTCTAGCACCAGCACATTCGGGGTCCGTTACCCATTCGACATTCAACAGACATCAACATTCAAGCCGTGAAGTACCCTCATCACCATCTACTACGAGATATAGCAAGTTGGCTATATTTGCAAACTACCAGGCATTGCCCGAAATGTTGCAGTCTTTGGAGAAGGTCAAGTACACATCAAATTTTCAAATATATATTTAACTTTTTGGCAACAAGGACAGTGCAGTCGAATCGAGAAGTCCTACTTATTACATATCAACGGTGGATCTTCTTACACTGCTCTGTATTGAACATTGTAATGGTTTAGGCCAAGAATTTGTTATTCATTAAAGTGGCAATTCATTGGTTAATTAGTAATTGGAAACTATACCATTGTGCCGTGGGACTGAAACTCCTTTACAACACTCTACATTCATACTATATGTATTTATGTTTACATGTTACATGTCATTTGTTTATGTCTTATATTAGTATATATTTCAGTGGGAGGTTGGGTGCGTGACTAATATAAGATATACCACGTGATAGAGGTCTTATATTAGTGTTCTATAGGTGCAATTTTCTTCATTGAAAATCTGCTAGCGACAATTTGTTGCTATTTGTGTTAGTTGTGACGAGGTGTGCTTTTTTTCGTTGTTTTTGTAACATTTTTCTATTCTTTAGTTTTGATTAAATTTGTTTGTATTTGTAGGTCTCCTCTTTCCTGTCACTTAGTTCTATACACATTTATGTTTATACACTGTGACGTCATTTGTTTTGTTTACATTTTCGCAGTTATCACCACATCCTTTGTGAGATTTCCTTCAGTTTAGTTTTTTAGTTGACTTCTGCGAATGTTATCGTAGTGTTTTGAATATTTGTCTTCGTATTATTGTTATTGTTTTGTTTGCTATTGGTGCACATACTTAGACATACACTATTAACATTTTGATTGAACTTATGATATAAATGTCTGATGGTATTATTATTGTAAAATAATCATACAAGTTCTTACAAAAGACTTGTCTTCAAAAGACATTGAAATTAAGTGAGCTGATTATACAAGTTTTTGTTAAAAACTTGCTCCTGTTTGGTTTAAATAAATTAATTTGTTATTTCAGGGATATTAGTCACATATTGTTAGACATTATGTCGACTTTAGGTTACTTTATTGAGCAAGGAAAATCCCTGGGCAAGACGGGTGATAAGTTGGAGGAGTATGCTACCAGTCAATAAGAAAAAGCACAAAAATTGGAAATTGATAAACTGAAGGCTGAAGAGAGAAAACAAAAAGCTGAGGAGAAAAGATTGGAATTAGAATTTGAACAAAAGAAATTGCAGATGCAAGTGGACGAAAAGAGATTCCAAATGGAAATGGAAAAACAAAATAGAGAAGCTGAGGCTGAACAAAAGACGTTAGACAGAGAAGCTGAACAAAGGAGACTAGAAATAGAGTCTGAAGAGAGAAAAGAAAAAGCAAAGATGGAACATCAAGAGAAACTTTTAGCTTATGAGATAGAAAAATTAAAGTTGACAAATATGAGTAAGGTTAATCAGTCATCTGGTAATGATGGTAAACCTTCTACTTTTAAGGTTAAACTACCACCGTTCAATCCTTCCAGTGACGATATTACATTCTGGCTGGATAGATTTAAACGTTCTTGTCGTACTCATAATGTGGATAGATCACAATATGCAAATCAGTTATCAGAGAATTTGAGAGGTGATTCTTTGACTAGTTTAAGTCTGGTTGAAGAGGCTGATAAAGATAATTATGATGTTATTAGATCAGTCTTGATAAAAAAATATCAATTGACAGAAGAAGGTTATCGTCTTTTGTTTAAAACGATGGTGCCTGAGGCAGGAGTAGAATTCTCAGAATTCATTGCAAAGGCACGTCTTACATTTACACGATGGATTGAGCTATCCAAAACAGAAAAAACATATGAAGCACTTATGGATTTGTTGCTCAGAGATAAGATTATGTCATGTGTAAATAAACCATTCCTTGAATTTATACATGAGCGTAAACCCAAAACACTAAAACAAATGGAAGAATATTGTTCCCAATATGTCACTGCACATCCTGACGTGACTTTTGGCAACATTAAGATTAAGGAGAGTATGCCAGTTGCTTCAGCAACACCATACAATCCTAATTATTCACACAAATTTCAGGTACCACAAAACAGGTATGATAAAAAGGGTAACCATAATATTTATCAAAACCAAGGTAACCAATCATTTCATGTTTCTTCTTTGAAGAACTGGAGACGAGCCGACAGCCCTCGATTCAGGGGTTATCACAATTATAGGAATTTCCGCAGAGGAAGTCATTATAGAAACTATCCAAGTTATCCGTCATGGAGACAACAAGATCATAATTACAGAGATACTCATTATAATAAACATGATAATGGTAACCATGAGAACTATGACTCAAACCCAAATAGGGGTTACAATAGAAGAAACAATAATGATTACAGAGGCAATAATAATCGAGGTAGATCACAATACAAAAAACATAAATCACATTATCAGGCAAACTCTGCACAGCAAGAGTCCCGTGAAGCCTATAAACAGACTAAAGATAATAATGATGCTAATAATATGGCATGTTCTGCTTTTGATTTTGGGACAGCATCTCAGTGCCCCAATGCAAAACATTATTTGAACTAACTACGGTATCTACTTTAAGTTGCGGCCATCCTCTTCCCGATCTTCCTGCGTCAGTCGCGCATGATGGAAGAGGTTCTCTTGTCTTACATAATAGTAAATGATAATCCAGTCTCAGTTCTTTTTGATTCTGGATGCACCACAATTGGTGTTAGTCAGTCACTCGTAAATCCTTCTCGTGCCACAGGAAAAGTAGTCAAATGTGTAACATTTGGCGGCACCTTAGAGAAATACTCTACTGCTATCATTAAGATTGCTACTCCTTTCTTTACAGGAGATGTACACGCATGTCTTCTGCAGAATCCGATCGCTGATCTTATCATCGGTCGTATTCACGGAGTCAAAGAATGCACTCCGCAACAAATTTCCTTTTGGGAAAAACAAAATATGCAAAATGCTAATGCTGTAGTCACTAGAGCTCAAGCTCTTAATATGCCTCAAACTTTATCTACTGAAGATAATGAAGTGCATAACCAAGATTATCCCTTGGTAATTTCTCGTGACTCATTTTTAAAACAGCAAGAAGATGACCCCACTCTAAAGAAATTCTTCACTCTTGCAATAAAAGGTGATCCAAATAAAGATACAAATCATAAATCTTGGATTACAATGAAGAATGGCGTACTTGTACGTATGGTTCAAGACTCCATTACGTCAAGTCATTCTCAAATCCTGGTTCCCAAGAATTTGAGAGTTAAAATTTTGCAGCATGCTCACGACTCTCAGTGTGCTGGACACATGGGTTTTTCCCGTACGAACTTAAGAGTTCTTGCGGCTTTCTTTTGGCCATTAGTAAACAAGGACATACGGATATATTGTCGATCCTGTAAAGTATGTCAAGAAGTCAAATCAAAAGGTCCACGCCATGCTGCACCTATTCAGGCTGCAGACATTCCTATTCGGCCGTTTCAGAAAATTGCAATAGACATTATTGGTCCGTTTAAGATCAAGTCTGCCAGAGGACATCAGTTTATCCTGACATGTGTTGATATGTGCACACGTTGGCCAGAGGCAATTCCTCTGAAGAGCATTACTACTGCTGACATTGCAGATGCTCTTTGGCTTATATTTTCTCGTCTGGGATTTCCCGGAGAAATATTATCAGACCATGGCACCCAACTAATATCGAATACCATGTCTCAAGTAATGTCTACTCTGCAGATAGAAAGATCTTTGAGTAGTATCTATCACCCAATGTCTAATGGGATGGTCGAACGCCTAAATAGAACACTCAAAAACTTATTAGGGAAGATAACTGAGGATCATCCTCAAGATTGGGACAGGGTTTTACCTGCGGCCCTCTTCGCCTACAGAGAGGTCCCCAATGAACATACAGGATTTTCTCCCTTTGAACTTGTCTTTGGCGCGCGACCGCGCGGCCCTATGTCTTTGCTTCATGATCTCATAACCGCTGATAATATTAACGATGACACAAAATCCTCTTACGAATATGTCATCGCGCTTAGACAAAAGATTATCGAAGCATGCAAATTAGCAACTTCTTCTTCTGAATTTGCTAAACAGAAGGCAAGGCAATTTGCCAATAAGAAAAGAACTTTCCGACAACTTTGTCCTGGTGACAAAGCATTTGTTTTGCTACCTTGTAGGGAAAACAGACTTCTTATTTCTTGGAAAGGTCCGTACGATATAATATCGAAAATTTCATATGTTGACTATATTGTCAATATTGACGGGAAGCATAAAACCTTCCACATCAACATGCTTACGGAATTCCATAAACGTCCGGATTATTTACAGCCTATTTTCCAGGCAACGGACGATTCTCCAGTCCAACATGGTCATTACTCATCACTGTCCGTAATACAGGATGAGGAAACAAGTTTTTCAGATGTAAATCTTCCTCTTCCGATGATTCCACTTCATTCTAGTGAATCATGGAAAAATGTTACTGTCTCTCCTGATTTATCACTAGGAGAACAGCGACAAGTTTCGGCTATGTTACAAACATTTCAGGATGTCCTCACTGACATCCCTGGACAAAATCATGTCATTGAACATGACATTATTCTAACTGACCATAATCCTATTAGGGTCAGACCTTATCCTATCCCTATACATTTTCAAGCACGTGTTGAGAAGGAGTTGGATGAGATGATAGATTTAAAAATAATTGAACCATCCACTTCTGCATATTCTTCGCCGATGGTTATTGTTCGGAAAAAAGACAATAACATACGTCTTTGCGTTGACTATCGCAAATTGAATCAAGTTACGAAGTTTGACGCTGAACCTATGCCTTTACTAGAAGAGCTACTTACTAGGCTTTCTAAATCTCATTTTTTCACTAAACTTGACTTGTCTAAAGGATATTGGCAAGTTCCTTTATCTGAACGCGCCAAACCTCTTACGGCTTTTTCTACACTTTGGGGCCTTTTCCAATTGAATTTCATGCCTTTCGGCCTTATGAACGCCCCAGCTACATTCGTTCGCATGATGCGTCGAATCCTATCTTATCGGTCAGATGTCATTGCATACCTAGACGACATCTGTCTTTTCAGCGATACTTGGGAAGATCACTATTCGGGGTTAGATGAATTACTGTCTACTTTACGCGAGCATAACCTGACAGCAAAACCCTCTAAAGCCTGCATTGGTTTTAGCGAAATTTCTTTCCTAGGCCATCGAGTCGGTCATGGTTTCCTAAAGACAGAGGACCATAATATCACTAAGATACTTAACATCTCTATTCCTAAGACTAAAAAGCAAGTGCGAAGTATCTTAAGTCTTATACAATTTTATGGACGATTCATTTCGAATCTATCCTCTATCATGGCACCTCTTTCTACACTACTAAAGAAAGGGTCTCCTAATATGGTTCACTGGTCTCAGGAATGCCAATCCTCGCTGGATAAGATCAAAACTATGTTTTTAACACCACCTGTTTAGTGTTACCTACTAAAGACAAGATTGGAGCGGCACTAATGCAAGTGTACTCTGGAACTCTGCATCCTGTAATGTATATCTCCAGAAAACTTAATCCTGCAGAAAGGAATTACTCGGTTTTAGACCATGAACTGTTGGCTATGGTCTAGTCAATTCTCAAACTACAAAGATTCCTTCTAGGCGCACATTTCATAGTAGAAACCGACCAGAAAGCTCTTACGGCTATACAGAGTAAGAATTTGAAGAGCTCGAGGTCTACTCGATATGCAATTGCTCTTCAACCTTTTCATTTCTCGGTACGAGCTATCCGTGGTTCGGATAATGTGATGGCAGACATTTTGTCTAGATGCCCACATGATTCCACCTAACTTTTATGTCTTGGACTTCCTAATACGTCTAAGTCTATAATAGTTTCTTTCTATATCAAGTTAGGTACACATTTGTAATTTGTAATATAGTGATTGTATCACTACTTAGGGGTTCATTTATGTATATTCATCGCTGTTCTTTGATGATTTTTCTTCCTTGTTAATAATGAACTTAATATACTTAATATGAAATTGTGATTGAAATAATTGTATGCATTGTGTCATTGCCAGTATTGTAGTATAAGTTGGTGACACCTCTCTGGAAACATTTATACTTAGAGAAACGCTTTCTCTGAGATTATGAGATATATTCTCACCAGTCGCTCCATAATTCGACTTAGCCTCACATTTGGCGTTATATTTATTCTTAATACTTTTCATCTGCGCATTATTCATGCGTTTTTAACCTATTGTATGTTGCTCCTAGATGTATTGCAAAAAAACAATTTTTTTCATTTTTTTTTCCTTGGGAGGTGTGGTAAGACTTTTACGTGCAGTTTTCATAACTGGTAATGTAGTCGGTCTGTATACTTGTTATGTTTGAAAATATTTTGAATAAGATTTTGGGTCTAATGTATTTTTCGTTAGAACCCTAATCTAAGGGAGAATACTCATTTTTTGCTTTGAGGGAAAGTAAATATGTAGTTACTCCTCTAAAAGGTTATACCAGCTGACTGCTTAGGTCAGAGGTGATGCGAACAGCGCATGCCCGAACTCGAGAGAGCTTGAAGAAGATTTCCGGTGCGGGAGGCCGTTTGGTTGAACTGGGTCGGTCAGACGAAATGTCTGGTTACGTCTCTGCATTGCATCTGTGGTGAAGTGAGATGTTATAAATATTTATAGGGGACTTAGTGTACTGACTGAGATCAGCTGTGAAGGTATATATATCTAATAAGAGTAGTGTATTATATATAACCTTGCTTGCTGCCACATATGTATACCTCAGTCAGAATTATTCTGGAATAGTGTGATGACTACGTTGTATGTCTAGGGTATGTGTATGATGAAGTGTAAGTCATAACAACAACAGACAGATAAACAATTTAATTTATTCCACCACACTTGACAACACTGTGACACTCACATACATATAACACTCTAAAAGATATCTTAAAGGAGTCACTGATAACTTTTCAAATAACAATATGTATTAATTGCTGTTATGAATGAATATGTGTCCTGATTCAAATACAAAGGGAACCAGGAATCACAATCAATTTTACTTACAAGTTATATGTACAGAATTTATCAATATGAATATGGTAATGACATATATTATTAAAAGTATCCTATGTGTGTCAGTTGTGTAGTAGTAATATGAGGTAATACTGGTTTTGTTTTGTTCAAGCTCTGTTGGTATTTGTCATCATGACTTCAATAGTTTGTCTTTATTGGGACTAGTATTGGAGATGTTCTCAGTTCCTGATATTAAAACAATTTAATTCCCCTCTTAATGTTATTTTTACAAGGTCATTTTAAGCTGGGGTACATAATTTTGAGCTCAGCTGGCCACATCAGCTTATCTTGCGTGATGGCGGCAGGAAAAGACTCCTCTGCTCGATTCTCCCCTGGGCTCTGGAGACCCCTCACTGATAGCTAAATGGACCAAGGAGTATGCTGTCCGACTCTGGATTCAGCAAAGCTCTGACCAGGTGCTGCTCAATACCATCAAGACCACGGTCCCTGAAAACAAGAAGGATGTACCTTCTACTTCATAACTAATTTATACTCTCTTTTTACACTGAGCACAATACATCACAAACATTGAGTTCAGAGCGTTAGGCCAACTGTCAGCTTCATCTGAAATACTTTATACCAGTATTTACCTCCTTAATGGTTACTACGCCTCTGCACTTCCAGCATTATTTCTGTCTAATCAATAATCTAGGTGTCAGTGTACTGTTTGGCCATTCCATGCAGTTTTACTTTCCTCCGACACCTTCTGTTCAGGCTGGAGCATTATAGGCTTTACATCATGTTTCCTACTGAACTACACATATATACAGGCATAAATTAACAATTCACATTCAATTTTCATTAAAAGATACTGAATGTTTCAAGCTTACCACAATTCATGGAAACAAACACAGATACGTTGATTAGCAATGAATTCTGGCACAACTACTGGCACAAATTCCCATCTGCTTATGTTCCAGGCTTTTATTTAGCAAAAATATGAGCTGGCTTCAACGCACTGTTGCTTTATCAAGCTTATTTGACTAGTGGTCTCGAACTAACGCTCCTAAGTGAGTATATCAGCGAGTCTGGCCAATGGAGCCACGTTTCGACAAGTGTTTGAAAAAATTTTAACTTCCTACGTCTCCCCTAACAACCAAAGATAGTATTTATAGCCCGACCAATCGTGTTTAGCCTTACATATCATTCCAGCCAATCAGTTCAAATGTAACTTGTGGCCCATTTCCCGTACAATGGTGGTGTAAAAAAATCTACCACTGAGCGATTCTGATTTTGGGTGTTGTCTGACAGCACCATCATTTTATTTTGGCTATAACTTGTTAATTCCTAGACTATTTGCATAACGTTGTACATATTCTTTGTCAGCAAACCCTAAGGAACCCAAATATATATATTTAATAGAGCTAAGTGGCTGCGTTCAAAATATGCAATTTCTTCTACCTCCTGTTTCGAAGATGTGCTGTCTGGGTACTGTAATGTTTTCAAACGTAAACCCATATAATGTTATCTTTTCTAATAAGCGTTTCCCAGGTTTTTTAAAACCTAACTCTGGGAAGGATAGTGAATTTATCACTGTCCGTCTGAAAAAGTTAGTGCATGTGGCCTTACACGCGTGATAGTAGTAATTGTGTATCGCGCGACGCGTGTTTTGTGTTGCACGTGTTCGGCTTTATGCCTCTCCCTTCTCTCTATCCTTTAGTCCATCTGTCTTTAGTTACGCCGTGTATAAAATGGAATGAATGAAATATTAAAATTAGGTCATTGTTCAGCTTGGTATCTCAATGTTTTTCCAAGAAATACAGCACACGTTTCATTGAAGAAAGCGGGTAATAATATAGTAAGCTTTTACTATCAACGTGAAAGCGTTACAATTTGCAGACGAAGCAGAAAACAAGGGGGATTTCGAGTACATTCTTTGTGACAGCACTGTTATTTTACCATTGCTCTTTTCTTTATTAGAATTTATTTGTTAGGCTTTATATTTACCTTTTAATTTATATATGTGGATTAGAATATTCCACGACAGCATCTGGGGATAGAAACTCTTCCACTGTTATTTAAAGTCCCCTGTGTTATTTCTGTTCGTCAGGAAGACGACAGTTGCTTCTAAGTTGTGTTAGGAATTCGAAGCAAGGTAAAAAACGAAACTTTCACACTTCCTTTGTAAGGATCATATTTTGAGTCAACCGGTGACGAGAGCTAACGAATGGTTGGAAGGCAGAGTATTCTACTTGTTATGCTCGTTGGAGCCATCTAAGACCGTTAGGTTTAGATTTACACACAGAGACCCAGGAGAACAGATGTTATTCTAAAACCCGCATGATTAGCAGTATATTTTGAACTTAGACACTTATGTCTACACATGAGGAATTCACAATGTTTACTGTTTTATAGAGGCCTAATATATAATTATCTGGAGTGGAAGACCAGATGAATTACAAGTTATTGCTATTTTAACTTTGAAAATGAAAACTCGCCTGATGTACGAGGGAGTTATATAAGACTATCTTCGAAAGGACAGCCTATCTTCGATACGTCCGGTTAGAGGGATGGACTATGCTATTTTCGCCGCCCGCCATGTTTGGAGTTGACTTAAGAAGAGCGATTTAAGAAAAGTCAGAATGAAACTGTTGGATATTTATACAGTTATTTACCCGTTCTGTAATGCGGTGGTTTTTCTACTAGTTGTGGAATGAGAGATAAATTGGAGTCTGCAACACTTTGATAATCATATATTTATTGGAACTTATGTACATGCAACTGTAGTGAACTGTCTTCATATCCGCCATATTCCTGTGTCATGCTTACATGGATTTGTCTACGTCTTGTTGCTGTGACTATAATAAATGAGAAAAACGTTACTAGCTGTCCCTTTATTGACTCATCATCGTAAGTCTGTGTGACATTGCTGTAACTTGTACTGTGATCCGGTGTGGACATCCATCTACGTTCTGCACACCTAATGTCAACACACCACCCACGCAAACCAGAGCAGAAACACCCTACCTCTTCATCACCTTCACCATCTGTCGGTGTCTACCTTGATTCGGGTGTCCGAAGATAGGGTGAACTGTATTACAACAACACAGAAGTAAAACAACACCTTATCAGATACTGAGCACCTATTGGTTTGCCCAGAGTGCAATGACGTCGATTCTGATTAACATTAACATTAACTTAAACAAAACTTTTCTGCTGAAGCGCTATTGTTCTGTTTATAATTTCCACAGTGCTAAAACTCCAAAAAATATCTGGCATGTATTTGTTTCCGAACTGGACAAACAAACTTAAGGCTGTATTAAAATGGTTTTCACCAGAAAGTGTCAAAAGACTGTTTAAATTACTTGCAACAATGATGTGAACACTAAAGACCGAGTTTCCATCCTAAAGTATCACAATACGTAACTACAAACACAAAGACATTAAACAAATAGAAACAAATACAATAACAGAATTCGGTCATGTCGACTTTGTTCCAGCAAAGACGCATTATGTGGCTTTTGTATCACCTGAAGGTAAACATAATGCAGATGGTGTTTCCATAGGGTTAATCAAAAAAGGTTTTATCGATTGTTTTCTCACGCTGAGACCTAAACTTATATTTATCTGAGATATACGATACATTTAACAGTCTTTTGAACTACTGCCGTCGTCTACACGTGTTGTTCGTGGGGTTTCCAGGTGAGAAAAGGACATACAAGGATTGGTGCGTTCTCGGGCATGTCCACAGAAATATACTGATATGAGGTTATAGTGTTGATTGGCTGAGTGTTTATTTCTACAGGTGCAGAAGGCGACAAACAAGCTACGTGACCTACTGGTGTGAATTAAAATGTCTCCGATAAGTACGGGACGTACTGACGTGAAATAAAATGTGTCAAATAAGTTACGGAACAAACTGATGTGAACTAAAATGTGTTATAAGTTACGGGACCTATTGATGTGAACTCAAAGGTGTCAATAAGTTCCAGGGCCTACAGATGTGAACTAAAAGGTGTCAAATAATTTACGGAACCTACTTATGTGGACTGAATATGTCAAATAAGTATCTGACCTATTGATGTGAACTAAAAGGTGTCAAATATGCTACGGGACCTACTGATGTAAACTGAAGGTGTCAAATAAGCTACGGGACCTACTGACATAAACTGAAGGTGTCAAATAAGCTAGAGAATCTATTGATGTCTAAAGGTGTCAACTATTTTAAACAATATTTTAGAGTTTTGCCTTGTTTTTTGTAAGTGCACCCATTCAACTTAGACACACGGTCTGTCGGTTATTTTAGGGTGCGTTTCCAAATATAAAAGACCCTGTGATCTGAATATAGTAGGTGTCAAATAAGCTAGCGGACCTACTGACGTGATCTAAAAGGTGTCGAATAAGCTACATGGCACACTGATATCAACTAAAAGGTGTCAAATACGCTGCGTGACCTACTGATTAATAAAATTGTGCCATATAAGCAACGGGACTTACTGCTATCAACTTAAATGTGGCAGGTAAGATACTAGACCTACTGATGTGAGATCACTTGTGTCGGAAAAGCTATGATTGTGACCTAAAAATTGTTACACAAGTTACACAAGCTACTGAATGATCCAGAAGATGTCAAAGACGTACTGAACATATCACGTGATCTACAAGGTGCATAATAACCCACATAACCTACCACCTTCGCCGTCAATATTCCAATGTTGAATTTTTAAACGTGCATCAAAGCGAGCAAGAGAGCAGAAGTGTTAACAAATAATGCATGTGTCAATCGTTCTAGATCTATTCTGACTTTGTCGTTTGCATAATGAATTACTAATGTTATTATTTGTTCTTGTGTTTCACTTTAGAAGGTTCATACTTTGCTTCTCGCATAAAGCTAGCTAGTAAAGCGGCAATATATACAAGATAAGGACTGTCGGAGGAATGTAAACAAGATACCTTGGATTAGCAAAAATAGCATCCAATCAGATTCGCGCATTTTGTGCAAGCTCGCAAATGTTCCAGCGTTACCCCATGTTACTTTTATTGGTCTATAACTGCCCAGGGAGTCATGGAGAATGTGTGCATTTTCAAGGTGGTTCATTAATTGTCTCGCCACTATCTTCTCAAGTAATTTGCCTTAGACATTCTGCAATGTGATGATTCGATAGCTGCTAAGCAGTGTGGGGTCTTTACTAACTTTATGAAGTGGCCGTAGGTAATTATGTAGCCAGATTTCCGGCACTTCAGCATTCTGTATACCGGTGTTAAAATCCATCACTACATGCATAATGCCTCTGTCATCTAGCTCTTTGATGTGTTAAAACTGTACAACATCATGACCCGGAGCAGTGTTTCTACTTGTTTTTAACGTATACATAACGTCTTCATCAGATATGAGGTCGAAATATATCTGGCTTCTGAATCCAATTTCCAGCACACGATTCTTAATCTCTTGCCTGGCAGCTTTATCACCTTTATCCGTCTGAGTGATATACCGACTGAGTAATGCACGTCCTTTATCTTCACCGGTCTACAGGCTCATTCCCGTGGAGCTCAGAATATTAGGTATGGGTTGGCTTATATTGTTCCTATTCATTCGTGGATGTTAGGACCAGAATTTTGGTAAGGTCTTTTCCGTGCCCACCTGTGTCACGAAGGCCTTCCACACTTGATCCTTGGCTTCAACCCCTCCGTTATTCACTGTACTTCTTCTTCGTGATTTCGTCCATTCTTTCATCGCTCTTTCATTTTCTATTCATGCTTTTTCTACATCCTCAATCCATCAGGGTGGTTGGATGAAATGTGTTCTAGCTGTCTTTTTCCTGGCATTTTGACGCAATATATGTAGAGGGCTATTACAGTCATGTGAGCCTGCAGGGTACTTAAAGTGTGTTTAGGTCTCCTGTGTCTGGTTACCCTCCCTTTTGCAATAAATAAATAAGTATATGGATTGAACAAGCAGAAACACTCGAATAAACTTACGACGTAACGGCCAGACAGGAAGCTAGCGGTCTTTCACATAAATTTACTTCTTAATGGCTAATACAAAAGTAAGCCCCCCCCCCCCCCCCCCCCCCCCCCCCAGCTAATTAAAAAAAAAAGACAGAGATAACAGCGCAGGGGTCAAAATGTTATAAAAATTGGCACAATATACCCCACTTACAACGGAGAGATCACACCTCTTGTCAGGTTGCGACGTGATGTGGAATCTCGGAAATAAGTGGAAAAACAAACATAACCATGTGATATTTTAACTCTTTCAGTCCCAAGCAAAAAAGTGGGTTTGGCCCAAACAAAAATGGCCATACCAGTATGTTTTTATTGTTTTTGTTTGGAAATAATTTTTTAAAATGTTCATATTCATAAATAACAAAAGTCCATAATGGATGGCTATACTTTAAGAAAATAGCGTTTTTGAGTTGTCAAAATTAGAAAACAGCCCTAGAAAGGATCAAGAGATACGAAAGCCAGTATACTGTTGATTGGGTCAAATGGGTCTAGCGGGAAGTACAGTATACTGGCTCTTGGGGGTTAAAGAGTTAAGCAGCAGAGATAGAGTAGTTAGGGGAAGGGATCCAACTTTTTTTCGAAGGGAAACAACTTAACTATTTAAAAACTATAAAACTAAATAACATATTTTCATTACCTTTGATTTTATCAATTCGTAATATAAAGTTATTTAAGGCATAAACGATTCATCTATTTTTATTAGTTTATTTTTTAAATTATTAAAACGTTCTTTTGTTTTCTATGTTTAGAGTAAACTAACTTTTAATAATATGAAGTTTATGCACATGCTAAAGTAGTGAGCACTTATATGCTCTGTCACTTTCAATGACAATATCATAAAAAGTTGTGATGCAATCGCAGATGTGCACACTAACATGTTTTATCGGCTCTCCAAAGCGCACTTCGACAATCTTTTACACATATTTTCTTGGTTGTTCCTCCTCTACCCTGGGGCGGGAGTGGCTAAGACGTATGGCGTTCGTCTCTAAGTCTAAAGGTACCGGGTTCGGTTCCCGGTACAGGGAATGATTTTAGTGGAATTTTTGCATAACCACTGGGAACTAATAATGTCATACTCCCCCTGATCTCCTGCGTAATGAGATCACATACCAAGCCTTCACGGATAAGGGCGAAAAAACAGAAGGTCCCGTCTGCATGTTGCGCCCGTTAAAAATTCTTCGGCAGTTGACAATCGCATAGAGTAGTCCATACGGCCACTGCCCTGGCAGAATTTACATTGGAAACTTCGTGGTGCTTTAGAATTTGTGCGCTGTGCTGAGATCCTCCTTGTGTGATCTAAGGGAGGAGATCGGAGCACTGATGGAGTTGACCGTGTGCATTGAAAATGGTCCTTAAAACAAAACAAACAAACCTCTTCTACCTTGGGGTGTAGAATTTGTCACAGGATAGATTGGGGTGACCTCTTCTCAATCTCTCTCCACTACGGCAGTACTCATTTTCAATTGTTGTACGTACTGATTATTTGGAATTTCCG
Organism: Oreohelix idahoensis; assembly: GCA_024509875.1. Taxonomy (NCBI): domain Eukaryota; kingdom Metazoa; phylum Mollusca; class Gastropoda; order Stylommatophora; family Oreohelicidae; genus Oreohelix; species Oreohelix idahoensis. The sequence goes on from JAMPIV010005655.1 coordinate 128,224, forward strand.
GGTCGACACAATTCTTTCTGCTATGTAGCAGACATTTTGTATTTTCAAACATTCTTACACTCCTCACAGACATAAGTCGTCATGTCTGTTTGGTTATCAGTTCCTCCCTGCTTTGGAAGGAACGGCTAAGATAATAATTACTCGATAACCATGTTGATTAATCGCGGGTGTGGCCAACATCAGACTACAGATTAACACTAAAATCGCTCAGCGCATTTGCTTAATTGCTAATAAGGCCATGGTGCGTTCTTCGCCAAGATCGTTATACGCTGAAAGTTTGATAGCCACTACAGGGAGACACCTTATGAGCAGACATCTTCTGTTACTTGGTCATCATTTAGGTCGTGGTACAGGCTGTCGCCTGATGTGTTAACTTCCTAAATGACTATAATTTCCAGGTTCTTAATTCACCCTTGCTTACAGATGTTTGATGATGTCGTTTTAATTCTCCAACAGTAATGTAATTCCAAATAAAACAGCAAACCATATATAGTTGATAACTGCCAAGTGATCATATAAACCGTTATTCAACTTGAAGGAACACGAACAGTTTCATGTATATTATCAAATTGCATCAACGAAATCATCTTCTTCAGTTCCTCTAATTTTGTCCGTATATCTTTCAATATTATTGACAGTTTGGCAATGCTACTCCGCAGTTTCAGCCTTTGTAGCTTGGTTAATTTGTTCCTCGTTGTACTCAATCAGATTCTTTATACTTTCTCCATCTACTAATACTTCAAGAGTGTCTATTACGGATTTGGGCGCTCCACTTGGAGGAACCTCTACTTTATCAATGGTTAATTCTATCAGTTTGCTTATCACTGCTATTCCGTTGCTACATTGGTTCATAGCTAATTTTCTAGCTGAAAGTAATAATTATACAGTCAGCATCAATAACCAGTCAGAAAGACTGTCTACTTATGTATAAAAGTGAAAAATACGATTTCACACAAAATCTTGTTCTTGGCGATGAGGTTAAAACCCTTGTCAATATACTGTAAACCACAGTATAATAAATGTCTTGAGATTCTCGACGACTGAGCCGGACTTTTGTGACAGTCTGGGAGAGCGCCTGGTTGCTACATCAACAGATAAAATCATGTCCTTGTGCTATGGCTCTCTAGATGCAACTAAGACAATATATTATTTTACTAATCTCATTAATGGTGCGTGGCTTGCCGACTTAGAGCCTTTTTCATTGGTTATACAAATTGTAAAGATTTATTTCATTAGCTACAGCTATCGTTACCTACTTATCATAGAATTTAAATAAGCAAATGCAAATGAGGTTATGTAGACCTCTTTTTTGTTGCTGGGCAACTCCCGCCAAAACTTAAGGGAACACAGTTAGACAAAGTCGTGTGCTTTGATTTCTATGATGCATTTAGTAATTTATTCTGTCTTTATTTATTACGTTAACGTATGTTACTAGCGTTTGCGAAGGCCATCCGTTTACATAAATAGGGAATCTTGCTTCATAAAATATGCTTTTTAGTAAGTTGAGCTTGCTAGCTGTATATGCGAATCAGCTGGTATATATAGTATGTTGATTCTCAAAATGCGCTCTTGTGAGTGAGTTAAACTTGATATTTTGAATATGTAATCAACTTGTGAGCACTTGATAAAAGGTGAATGAAAATGCTGCGTCCACCAGTTTAATCGTGGGCGAGAAAGCGTCTCTTTTAACTTAGGAAATGAAGGATGTCTTAAATGGCAAATTCTGTTATCCAGACGTACACTAGAGTCTTTCTGGCTAGACGTCAAACAGATCTCTTTTGGACTGAAGGCACACAAAAGTCTTCGTAAGTTTTCACACTTAATATCAATGATTGACTTTTTTTTATACTACTCCTCATAAATGATGATTTCAATTCTCTAGTAATTATGTATGACATGAGATGCACCTGATAAGTGTTAAATATATTGCGCATTGGAGTGTGTGCACATGCAAATCTGTACGGATGATCTAACAATGTAGATGAAGTGAAGTATAAACTATCAATTACCTCCTATCATCTTAGAGGAAAATCTTTTGACTTAATTAATCATTTATGAGAAGGATTAATTGAAAAACTGTCTTCTGCACATTTAGCTATGATAAGTGCAAAAGTGATCTTAACTAAAGACTAAGAAAACATTAAAATTTTTTTAAAAGATTCAATAACCTCCTTTTCCCGTTCGCAAACTCCATTAAGAACACAATACATAACAGATATTAATTATTACACACTGAACTAATTGCAGTCTATGCTTTGCGATATTCTTTACACCACGCTGTTAAAAACGTTATACTCATTCCTAGGGAACATAACGCTACATTATATTTCAAAAACGTTTAAGATGGATCCAGTGAGCCGGTGACGTATACCTCCGCCCATAAACCAATTGCCAAGAGCCCATGTGGTCGCCCAGGCCTTGGATCTCTTTTGCCCCTGTGAGCGCGTATCACTGGCTAAAGTGGAATGGGATATGCAACACAAACAGTCAATGCAGTGCTGCATGACAAACAGGAGTTTATTGATTGGCCGGCTAAAACAAACAAAATTACCCGCCTTCTAACGATCACAAAGGTTTCTGTCTGTTTATCGCTTTGCGTGTCAATTTTATTTCCTCATCTTGCCTGTGGCTTCCTTTTTCCTTGTTTTATATCTAAGATTCCTATCCTTCTACCGTCGGCTACCATCTGGAAACAAAGATTGTCCGTGTCACGGGCCTTTGATGTCCCTCGTCCGGAGTATGTTTTTTGCGTGCGTCCATTCTTCCCCGATGTGGTGACATGTCGTCTGTTTGAACAGCGGACTACCCATGAAAAGGCTAAACACTATTGACCAGCCGGCACCTCCAACAATAATCAAAATACCCTCTGACAATATTTACAGGGGGAAAGAGATATCAAAGAAGTTGTTTGGTTTGGTTTGAAGGATTATCTTCATTGCACACGGACTACTCCAAAGAAGATGTACCATGCCCATGTGTGTTTAACCAGATTTCTTACAAAGAAATCTGTGGTCGGCACGATCACGCCAGTTGTCAGAAAAAGTCAAATGCGTGATAAAGTCCAGAGGTGGTTAAAAGATTAACTTTAGCAGCAGCGAAAGAATGAAATGTAGTTGAAAATGCTATGATGGAAGATGATGGAAAAGAGAGCGATAAGATTTGGCGCTCGTTTATCACATAGTCACATATACCAATTTTCCGTAAATATATTAAAACCACTATTATTCTCCCTTGAGCAATCGTCAATGTCTCGTTTTCTCTCTCTCTCTCTCTCTCTCTCTCTCTTTCTCTCTCTCTCACTCTCTCTTTTCCCGTCTTTCGCTCCATGCCTCACTGTTACTCCCTCCCATTCCAACTTCATTTGCGCGGACGCTTCAAATTCCGATCCTTTCCCAGCTTGGGGCATATCTGAAGGCCTTCCCCACGAATGATAAAAATTGTTTGAATAGTTTCAGTTTTCTAAATCTGGACGTCACAAAGCAGGGAAACTATGTTTAAACTAGCAATAACCCGTCAACATTGACATGTTATTAATTATAGTGTGTTGTTTCTGTAACATGTATTACGGTACTATCACTATTGTGGTCATTTCATTGGAGCGACCGTCATTAGATATTTGTAGTGAAAATTATATAGATGTATTAAATATGAAGACATGTAGTAACCTTATCTACATGACATTTGGAGCAGTGATAATGATCTAAAAAGCTAACATTTCTTTTATGACAACATTTCTCGTAATTGTTCGCGCATCTTTTAAAATCTTGCCCTGTTCGACTTCCTGCCTCTGAGAACAACGTTTGAAGTTTGCCGAAACTCCAGCCCACATACTGTTTATCAATCATGTTATTGGCTTCTTTCCATAATCAAACTGTTCATGCACACCTTCATTTGCGCACTTTTCTCCATTTTCTGGTGAATACACTTAAGGGGAAACAATTCAATTATTGTCTAATTTTCAACCACAGTTGCACCCCCTTAGCTGTGGTTGAAAGTTAATGTACTCTCTCGAAAATAGAAAAAGTGCGCAAATGACGGTGTTCAAAATGTGACTACCGACCGACCGAAGTACTTATGGCGGGTATTATGGTATTGAATGTGCATGCCCTGAATAGCCAGATGGGAATATTGTTGTCTGTTCCCTAAATATCTAGAGTTGCTTATTCTTGACACTAGGTGATGTTACTATCGAAAAGAACAATTTCCTTTGCAATAATTATCACGACACCCATACAACAGCTGGATATGACAGATGTGTTTTCTCAGACTGATGAATGTGAAAAGTTACGATAACCGAAGAAGGGCTTAATGTTAAGTTGATAGCATCGACCTATAACGAACTAATAAAATCTACCACAGGCATCAATACTAAAATCATTCACCATATTGCACAACTAAAAAAAAAATACAAACACACACACATTTATAATTTTAATATTATTCTATTTTCTTTTCTATTTTATTTGTTATTTAATAATTTTTTTACTTGTTGCTAGACAATTTTTTAATAGAAAATATGTTTACGATAAAACGGATATTTTTATAACTTACAATAACAATAACGTTCTTATCAATTATAATTTCTAATTTGGTACACGTATATCACTTAAATATTTTTGTATCGTTCGTTTAATCTTGACAATGAATAACGAACACAGTTGTTGCTGTCCACACAATTATCATGTGAAACCCTTGTGTGCCGCTAGGGACAAGTGTAACCACTATATTAATTATAAACTTCCCCACCAGGCAAAACCAATTGGAACAACCACTGCTTCCATTCACCTGAAAGTACCAATAACAAAATATTTTTATTAGTCAGGCCAAGACAGATAAATGCATATTTCGTCAATAACGGTGCAAGCGTGAAGCATCCGCTGCCCCTCTGGATTTCTGGAAATAATGTAATATGATTTGGGGAACAATCTAAAAGGTGATGTTAGAGGAAATATATTAACGTTATTCTCTTGAGCATTTTACAAGTGTAGGAATATATCTAGACACTGAAGGTAGTGGACACAGTTGTCGACATGCGTACAAGTGAAGGAATATATCTAGACACTGAAGGTAGTGGACACAGTTGTCGACATGCGTACAAGTGTAGGAATATATCTAGACACTGAAGGTAGTGGACACAGTTGTCGACATGCGCACAAGTGAAGGAATATATCTAGACACTGAAGGTAGTGGACACAGTTGTCGACATGCGTACAAGTGAAGGAATATGTCTAGACACTGAAGGTAGTGGACACAATTGTCGACATGCGTACAAGTGAAGGAATATATCTAGACACTGAAGGTAGTGGACACTGTTGCCGCGTGTAGTTCCCGGGGGGTTCTCTGTTGAGACAAACAAAGAATAGGGACATTGCTCTTTAGGCTCTGGTAAGAGGTCACTAATATGAGATTGTGATATGTAGTTGGCAACCTTATGATGTAACATACATTGCTACAGAAACCACTGGTGCAAGAACTTATGACTGATTACCTGCAAGCGTCGTACAAGAGGGTAGCCGTGGTGGCGCAGTAGTTAGCGCACTGGCTTCCTAGCTCGGTGGTCCGTGGTTTAATCACCAGTTGAGGTGGGATTTTTTAGACCGCAAACGGCTCCGGGGTCGACCCAGCCTCATGAATTGGGTACCAGAAAAACTCTGGGAAAGTTAAGGCGGACTGCACGATGTTGATCACATCACCCCTAGTGTGCCGATGGTGGAGAAAATATGGGCCTAACACCATATTCCCAATGTGCCTCAATGGGCGGGTAACGGGACCCTTCGTACAAGATGCCCATCTGTAGTTGTGGCTGTTACGGCATGACCTGAATAAGTAGTTTGAGTTTGTACATAAAGTTGACAATCTCAACATGTAAACAGATTGTTACATAAACCACTGCTTTAAGAGCACTTGAATGTTTTGGTGTAGGCTTCGTGCAAGAGTATTAGCTGCACGACAGGGTCTGGACAGCGTGACTTTATCCTTGACCCTGGCAACAAAATCATGCACACCTAATTGTTATGTAAACCATAGATATAAGAAGATGTGAAAGATGTGGTCACGGAGTGTTACAAAGAGAAGGGTGGGGAGTCTGGGGGTGGAGCTACAGCCTTGGATCCATGCTGGCTGAGAATATAAAAGTGAAAGACGGTTCTTCGAGTGCACAGATCAAGTCCGTGCCATTTTAAAATATGAGGCCACCTATTTGTTTTAGGAAAGACGGGTAAAAGAATATTATAATGTAAATGAGCCTGAATTGAGGCCCAGTGTAAAGTGAGGCCCGAACCAAATAGCCCTTCAGGGTTCACACTCAACTCTCCATTGCTTATGGCGTGGATGCATCTGTATTTACAACAGATGTTTGCGCCATTTCAGTTCTTGTTTTAATATGTTCAGTTTGGATACGCAAAAAAGTTAGCCTCGTTGAATTATGAATACTCTTACTTTGAGAGTGCGTTTAACTCAGTAGTTAGAGCTCTCGCCTCTTGAAGCAAAGTCCCTGTAAGTTGGGATCTAAACGTGGTTGTGTCATACCAGTCTATCAAGCTGTAAATTGGAACATGCCACTTTTTTGAGTTGGGGAAAGCACAGCCAGCGAGGAAGGGTTATGATCGCCTCGCCTCATACAGCTGGACTTAGTATAGTGAAGTCTTTAACTCTTCACTCCCATACGGTGGTATCCGTTATGAGACTACATGTTGTGTTCCATGTACTTCCCCAGGGTCTCTGAGGGAACACGGAAAGTATAACACTGCTACTCTCTAAGGTAAAAGACAACTAGTATTAGTTGTACACTGGAGCTGGCAATCTCATCTCATTAAACGAATAGATACATATATCACCACTGTAAGATGTGTCACCCTGTTGTTGTAATCTCCATAGAGGGTCATCTGCAATGACAGATCCATACTCCAGCAGGACAAAAACAACAAGAATAGATTCATATAAGATATTCAGAATTTCTTTTGATAATATTTTATTTCCAACGTATCTTTATCTACGCATCTGCAGACAATATCTTTCATGTCAATTTCATGTCACTTTCATGTCAATTTCATGTCACTTTTAAATCTTGCAATCGATTTTTCAATCACTTCCAGATGAGCAATATCTCTGAAACTTTGCTTAGTTGTGTATTCCCGATGACAATACAATAATCAGCCAATTATTAATCATTTAATATCGTAATTATTGCATTATGAGTAATTAATGTTTTCCGTAAAGAAATATAAACAAATCAGTTGCCATAATCAAGTTAATTAAAAATTCATGAGTACGTGGTGTGCTTTATTTTTTTATATGCGTAAAACAGGGCACTATTCAAACAAGTGCCTAGCTAAATCAAGGGAAACAATCCAAGATATACAATTATGAATTAAACGAAAGGATGGCCATCAATCGAGCAAATTGAGGATATTTTGTTGCTGCCCTACAAGACTCCACTAGGCGTGGTGGCCACTGACTGCAGAATCAGGATTCCCCCTGTATTAAAACGTGTTGAGAACCGAGCATTGCAAACTAGGCTTGTGGGAATCACTTGAGCCCCCAGACTTGATTCCAACTTCTACATGGCTGGCTGCTTGCAGGCGGATCTCACAATACATTTACAACAGGCACATGGGACTGGGAGGTGACTCTGTGTAAGATGTCATGAATCCTTGGAATAGCCAGAGCACAGAATTTTAACCTTGCGTGTATGAAGAGCCCCATGAATCGTGAATTGAATAGTATGCCGTCTCTCTTTCCATTCTGGCGTAAAACCTTTTGTGAAGGTAAAGGATCCCATTACATGCCCATTGACGTATATTGGGAATATGGGGTTAGGCCCATATGTTCTTGACCATACGGCACATAAGGGGTCATGTGGTCAGTATCATGCTGCCTGCCTTTAACCTTCCAAGAGTTGCTCTGGTACCACATTTATGAGGCCGGGTCGACCCTGGAGCCGTTTGTTATCTAGAAAAGCCCACCTCAACTGGTGATCGAACCATAGACCATCAAGCTATGAAGTCAGTGCACTAACCACTGGGCTACCGTATAAGAGTATTCCTTCAAATTCATGCCAAGCCAGATAGAATGCCCTCTGGGAAAACTGAAACTTATGACTCCAATTCAACAAGTTTTAACATAGAAAAAAGAGCCACACACAAATCCTACATCCAAATTTTAATCACGTCAAAGAAATTAGCTTGACCTTGGCTTAATAAGAGCGACAAGCACAAAAGTTCTAGTTAAGCAGCAACAACAACTATTCTCATCTTTGTAACATCGTGCTCAAAATACTACCCAATATAAAGACAGTAGCGACGATTTTAGGGAATTTTTGTGATGTGTGTTCAGCTAGTGTGTATCCCCGGTCTGTTAAAGTTATGATATTGGCAACGTGCCTAAGGACTGATGTGGGCTCAGGGTTGCTCACATTGAGCGTCATGACCTCTGACTTCTTTAAATTCGTGTTCAAGCCCATCTGCTGGCTAAACTTATTAAGTCTATCCGTTTTTTCCTGGATGTGTTGATGTGGATGTGCTAGTAGTGCAATGTCATCTGCATATTCCAGATCTTCCAATGTAGAAAATGTAGTCCATCTTATTCCTCTTGGACTGCCCTCTGTTGTCTGGCACATAATCCAATCTATGACTGTTAAAAATAAAGTGGTTGATAGGGGGCATCCCTGTCGTACTCCTGTCTTCACCTCAAAGGTCAGGTTGCTCTGCCCAACACTACACGTAAAGTTGGCATAGAGGCTTTTTATGATTGACACTATGCAGCTTGGAATTCCATAAGCCCTCAGTATTTTCCATAAACTGTCCCTATGTATGCTGTCAAAAGCCTTTTCAAAATCAACGAAATTAGTGTACAGGTGTCTTTGCCATTCTGAGCAGTGCTCTATAATGTTCCTGAGACTGAATATATGATCTACACATTTTCTGTTCTTTCTAAATCCTGCTTGTTCTTTCCTCAGTTTGTGGTCTACTGCTTTTGAAATTCTCTGTATAATTATCCTGCCTAGTATTTTGCTGGGAACTGAGAGAAGAGTGATTCCTCTCCAATTATTGCAGTCTGCAAGATCTCCCTTCTTGGGCAATTTGACAATTATTCCTTTGTTTCACTCTGATGGTGTTGTCCCCGTTTTCCAGTGCAAATAGTGGTTCTAATAGTTCAGCTGCTAGCTCAGGGTCTGTCTTATATAGCTCTGCAGTTAAGTTATCATGGCGAGGAGCTTTTCCGTTCTTCAACCCTTTGATTGATGTGATGATTTCTTCTTTTCGTGGAATGTCTGTATTTACATCTAAATCGTTTTCAGCCTCAGGAACATTCAATTGTGTCACTGGTGGTTCCTTGTTCAGAGTTTCTCTGAAGTGCTCTGCCCATCTTGTTTCCTGTCTCTCTGCTGTCGTGATGAGATTTCCTTGCTTATCTCTTACTAATGTAATATTGTTTGCACCTCGTTTTCCGCTGATGAATTTAGTTATTTTGTATACTGTGCTTTGTTCATTTCTCTGTGCTGCCTCTTCTGCCTGTCTTGCAAGATCGTCTAGGAAATTCCTTTTGTTGGCTCGGGTTTGGCGTTTAACTTCCTTGTCTAGCTGACTGTACTGTTCGCTATATAGTTGTTTTAACCTGGGGGACATCGCTTCTGTTTTCTTTCTTTTCATTTCCTGTCTCAGTGTTATGGTGTTTAATGTTTCTCGTGTTATCCAGTCTTGCTTCTTCCTTTCCTGGAATCCCAAGCATGATTTGCTGCTTTCCGTATATATTGTTGAAATGGTGTTGAATTTCTGGTCTGTATCATCAGTCAATGTCTTTTCCTGGCTTTTGGCAAATTGATATCGTTTCTGGTAAGGGGGTCCTTCAATTTGCTGATGTCAAACCTTTTCTGTGTAGTTACAGTTGGTCCAGCCCTTCTTAGTTTCACTTTCAGTTTTGCTACTACTAAATGGTGATCATTTCCCACATCTGCACTTCTTTTTACCTTCACATCGTGTAATGCATGTCTCCATCTATCGTTAATCATGATGTGGTCTATCTGGTTTCTGTCCCGACCATTTGGTGGTTCCCATGATAATTTGTGAATTTCTTTATGTGAGAAAAGTGTTCCTCCAATGACCAGGTTGTTAATACTATTGATACTTATTAATTTATCCCCATTTTCGTTTGCTGTTCCTCTGCCGCATTTCCCATTACTCTTTCATTATATGTATTGTGTGTACCAGCTTTTGCATTGAGGTCTCCCATTACTATAATAAGATCATATCTAGGTGTGTCTTTCATTTCTTTCTGCAGTTGTTGATAGAATTCATCCTTGACCTCTTCATCGCTGTCATTCGTTGGTACGTAGCATTGTATTATTGTAGTATTGGGGTATTGGTGAATCTGCCTCTCAATCTTAATCTTATCAATCTGTTGTTGATGGGTTTCCATTCCAGTAATGTCCTTTCTATTCCTTTCTGTAGAATAATGGCTACACCTTCATTGTGCTGTCCATCATCTCTTCCAGAGTAAAGTACTGTTTCTCCTGTTGCTGTTTTAACTTTTCCTGCCCCTGTCCATCTGCTCTCGCTTATCCCTAGAATGTGTAACCTATAGTTTCTCATTTCTGCCGTGACCTGTTTTAGTTTACCCGTCTCATTCTTTGTCCTGACATTCCAAAATCCTATTCTTGTATCATGTTTTGAGGTCAGGACGTGCGTTCTCATGTCAGTGGCTTCCTTTCGGCTTTCACCACTGATAGTCATACGAGCCTCAGACTCCGCATGTCCGTCCCGCAGCAAAGTTTGTTTATTCGTTGTTGTTTCCGTAACTTCAATTTATTTTTTTACATAGACAGGGGTGTCAGCCCTATACTAAAACCCCCAACCTGGATGACCAGGGTGTCTGCTTTAGTCTGACCCCTACCCACGCAAACCGGTCCAGCTTGGTAGAACCTTCCAGGAGTAAAACTCCCGCTGGCATAGCTCTGGGGTAATCATGTTACGCAAGCCGCCATACCTCGACAAGGTATTCACACTGACTGCTTTGACGGTCGGCGGCTGAGGATCAAAGAAGAAGAAGTGCATAAGGACAATAGCGATAATTAAAGAGCGAAGACCCGTCTAGAGGTCATTGTCAGCCTATAAATTATTTACGAAGTCAATTCAGCGGCAGGTCCGCTTTTTGGGAATGTCCTTTGATCGACGTGTTTCATACTCAAGGCCGGTTTAAAGGCAGAGTGACCGAGGCCATGGATACTTTAAATGAAACCGGGCGATTAAAAGCAAAGAAAATTCACGTCAAACAATTCGACTCTTTTTTTTTCAGCTGTGACTCAATTCCTCCAGGCTATAGTGCGCTATGTAAATATTTTTAATAAGAAAACAATAAATCAAAGGGTGATATACATATAGCATTCTATTTTTAGTTGTTGTAGAGTTCTGTGTTTTGAAAGTAATAACCAACAACCGATCTGCTGGTTTATTTACAAATCTTACTTAATTTTTCACAAGAGTTTAATCAACCTTCGCTGGGAAAAGTTCAGGAGAGAGGGCGCATGTAAAACAGCTCTTGCCTTGTGGGAAGCCTACACCAAAGCTTTAATTTCCCTGGCAGTAGTTTGTTTCTGTAGCAATGTGTTTTATATGATGACGTTGTCAGCCTCATGTACAACCTCATATTAGTTATCTTTTACGACATGCTCGAGGGAAAAGTAGTCCTACTGTCTCCACCCCCCTCATCCTCAGAACTACACCGGCTTATTTGATCGTACTTTAGCATTTTTTTTTTCCTTAACCAGCGGCACTTGGGCTTTCAGCCCTTCGGCCCAATGACATGTCATTGCGAGACTGGGGAGCCTGTGAACTTTCCTTCCATCCCGGTCAGGAGCTTCGCTCCTTCCCATCCACAGAGGGTTTATCTCTGGAGACGTTATTCAGCGATAATCCCGGTCGATGACACTCTTTCCAATGCACACGCCCGGGCTTGAACCTTGAACCCTGATTGCCAGCGCAACGTGGTAACCATTACACCAGCGCGGCTCCCTAATTTAGCATTAAAGGCAAACCTTAGAGTTATTGCGGGTTTGGTTCCAGACCACCGCAATAAATCAATTATTGCAATAAAGCATGGCACACCCATTTTTTTGGCTTCCCGGTGCATATAAAAGCCTAAAATCATGTTTACATTATGTCCATTACGTGCGCAATAGCGATAGGTCTAAACAAACAATGTGATGGAAAATTAAAAATACTTCATTGCTTAAAAACATGATCTTTATCATCCGAGCCTTTAGCGAATCGTAATCTTTTTGCCAAAATCTATCCTGAGAAGAAGGCACGTTCTAATTAATGAACAAGAATATTCTGAAAAATTACGCGCAATATCTGCAAAGCGCAATAAAGCGAAGCGCAATAAAGCGAGGTATGCCTGTATATGTTAATGTATGTTTTGATAGTAAAGATTCTCTTACATATGAATGCATGAATGTGTGTGCATTAGTATTTTGGTATATATGCATAATATGTGCTGAAATGTTCTTACTCGCCAAGCAGTCCACAAGTTCGCTCCAGGGGACCTTGTTAAATGACTTCTCCAGATCCAAGAAACAAAGATGCATCTCATTTTTATACCCAATGGCCTTTTAACTTAGCTGCCTCAGTGTGAAGATAAGGTCCTGAGTACTTAAGTTTGCTCGGAAGCCACGTTGGACATTGTCCATTTGTGGCACAGCCAGGTGTCCGAGTCTCTGTTCCAGGATTCTAGAGTAGATTTTACCAGGGACAATGAGAAGGGATATACCTCTACGATTTCAGCATTGTCGACTGTCACCCTTTTTGAATATGGGTATTATGATGGCAATCTCCCAATCCTTTGGTATGGTCTTGTTGCACCAAGCTGCCTGTAGGATCTATAAGTGTAATAGGTCGCCTGCTGCTTTCATATACTTAACCATCTCTGGTGTTATACCATCATGCCCTGCTGCTTTGCCCATCTTGATTTTCTCCAGTGCTGCCTTCAGTTCTTCCATCTTTATGCCATCTTCGCCACCATTGGTTCCTCTTCTGTGCTAGTGGTTATCATGTCTATATATGTGCACGTAACTAAACTGTATGTTTTGTGTGCTATGTACATATAGATGGAGCGTTGGGTCGACAAAGTGATTAGAACGTTGCCTCTCGAGCTAAAGTTTCCAAGTTCAAACACTGGTGACGGACCGCTCCAGTTTACCCAGGTGAAAATGGGTATCTCCCACTTATCTTTAGTTAGAAACGGTAAAGGCATCGAGGAAGGGAATCGGTCACCCCACTTTATAAAGCTTGACATAATTTAGCGAATTCTCATATATTAAACGCTCCTACATGAGTATTTTCTATACGACTACATAAATGTTTGAATGTGTGTCTAACGGTAGTATTATATGCATTCATATATTTGCATCTGTTTATGTTGCACTATAAAGATCCGGGGTGTGGGAGGGGGGTTAGCAGGTGACACAGAAAGAATCGAACCACTCCTACCCCAAGCATATCGTAAAATGAGATTAATGTGAGGTTCTGAATGGGACTATCACAAAACAACAGCAGATGGGGCACGGGTTTTAGCTCTGGCTTTCTGCAAGGAGGGTCAGTTGTGGTGGTGAGTCTATGCTCCGAAAGAATCTAAAGATGACATGAATATATATATGTGTGTGTGAGTGTGTACATATATGCATGAATGAGTAGATGCTGATGTCCTTGGCGCTAATGCGACTTGAAGCCGGGTATTGTGTAATTACCCGTGTAATTGTGGGATCGTACGGTATAATGAAGGTTTTATGTGAATCGAAAACATCCGTACCCAAATTACTGTAGATTTTTCCACTTACTTTACTTTCTTATTTTTTTCGGTCAGTGAAGCGTAGTGGGGAGCTGAATTTTACGTTGCTGAGCCTTTTTAACGTGACAACACAACATCCGCTAGAACGCATACAGAAAGACAATCATAAAGATACATTGCACGAAAAACAAGAAATTTCCATCTTAGTTTTTAAATATCTGACATTGGACACGTTATCCTTGTAGGTCTATGAATCTTGCCGGCTGTATCTTGTGACATGGCAAGACAAGGATTCGTGTTGCACAGTGTCTAGGCGCCAATGCTTTAATCTAACGTGTCTTAACTCTTTTATCTTGAGGCCGTGATCTGGCCTGGTTATACTGTAATGTTTTAATGGAAAAAAGGTGTCTTGTATATATTATATTTTTATTATATTTTCTGTCCTTTGATTGTATTGTCGCAAGGCATTTGGTCAAACCTGGTCAAGAGACAGAAGAAACCGTCAAACTGGTGGAGATACACTCTGATTTCGTCAGTGGTGTTATCTAAGCGGCTATAATGGATGATCCGATCTACCCAGTCATACTTGGTTGTAGATATGTGTTTATTGGGAGACCTAGAGAGCCGATTGTGGCAGCAGTAACCACAAGAGGGCAAACCAAGAGGGAACGGGAGCCTGCGCGTAACATGTTTGCAAAGGAGCTAAAAGAGGCGCAAAAGAAGGACCCTACCTTGGAGCCCTGCTTTAGAAAACTGCCCATGGCCAAGGACCCCAGACAGAACCGAGACATCATTTCTAAGGATGGAGTATTGTATCGTAGAACGGGCGACCCTGAACAGGGACATAACCAGCTCCTAGTACCGACGCAGTAAAGAGACCAAATCTTAGAAATGGGGCACTCTCTTCCCTTTAGCTGACATATGGGTAAAAACACCACTATTCAGCGAATATCGACTCACTGGAAAAGACTAAAAGAAGGAACAGGTTTATCATGATCTTAGTCGACACATGCACTTTGTAGGCAGAAGATATACCGCAAACATGCACGGATTCCAAGCATGTCGCAGACGCCTTAGTGTAGATTTTTACACGGTTTGGATTCCCTCAACATGTTTTGACGGATAAGAGATCCCAATACCGTTGCCTGTTAATGGGGGAGATCTTTAAGATCTTGAGGGACCAGTATATCTACTCCAGTACCTATAATCCGGCTGGAAGGGGGTTAGTAGATCGTGTCAACGGAAGCCTGAACATGATGTTAAGTAAGCTGCCACAAGAGAATTCTGAAGATTGGTACCTTTTCATCCCTGCAGTCTTATTTGCCTACAGGGAAGTCCCACATGTATCTACAGGTTTACCACCAGCTACACTCTTATTTGGCAGACCTATTAAGGGTTTGCTTGAAGCCTTACTCCGGTCACTGACAGACAAGAAGGCTGATGAGTCAGTCGTCTCAGCAAGTAAATATGTATCGGAACTTAAGGAAAGATTACAACTAGGATGGGATCTAGCAACAACCAACCTTAAGCAAGCACGCATGAAGCACGCTAAACGATACAATAGAGCAGCGAAAGAGAGAGAATTACAACCAGGAGAGAAAGTTTTGTTGCAACTTACAACCGGAAACAACAAACTACGTATCTGACAACAAGACCGTTTACCGTTCGTAAAAAGATCTCGAGAACTAACTACACGATCTCTATTAAAGGAAAGGAAAAGATCTACCATATACATCTGTTAAAGAAATATTTGGAAAGACCAGTGCCTTCCCCCGAACATCTCCTGGCGGTCGCCATAGCAACAGAAGACGAGGAAGATGACGATAGTTGCATGGAATATCCACTGCTACAAACGGAATCTTTCAACGATGTTAAATTCGGCGATACTCTTTCAAACGCACAACAGACAGAAACGAGGGCGCTACTGATACAGCACTCAGCAGTTTTAACGGACATACCTGGTCGAACGCATCTCGCAGAGTTCGATATGAAGCTGACATGTGAGACCCCTGTGCGAACCAGAGTTTACCCGATTCCGTATGCTAAAGCTGATACGCTACGCGGAGAAATAGACAAGCTACGTCAAGATGGAATTATTATTAGCGGGTCTACATCTCCTTACAGTTCGAGCGTAGTACTGTTACTGAAGCCCAATAAAGAAGTTCGTCTGTGCACCGATTACCGTCTACTTAACACAGTAACGGATATCCAGCCGGAGACCCTGCAAAACGCTTCTGAACTGTTCTGAGGCTTAACAAGGCAAGAATCTTCTCCAAGATTGACATGAGTAAAGGTTATTACTAAATACCAGTCAAGGAGGAAATTAAACCCCTGCTAGCTTTTAGCACCATTGAAGGACACTATACTTTCAACGTTATGCTTTTCGGTTTGCACAACGCACCAGGTGTTTTCACGAGAATGATGAAAAAGCTTTTAGAACCATTGCAAAGTCCGCATATCCACAATTTCATGGACGACATATTGATTGCAACGGAAAACTACGACGAACATATAGCTATGGTCGCTATGCTCCTCATGAGACTACAGGAAACAGGCCTGACAGCCAGACTGCGCAAATGTTTAATCGGATTTGAAAAGCTTGACTTCCTGGGGCATACCATTTCACAATGTTGCATGTGGCCAGTTGCCAAAAACGTAGATAAAATACGTGCAGCAAAAAAGCCTAAAACTAAGAGAGACACACGTTCATTTCTATCACTGTGTGCATATTACCAGAAGTTAATTAAAAATTTCGATGGCCTTACAGCACCTCTTACTGACCTCACCAAGAACGGGTAACCTGAAAAAAGTTATTTGGAATTCAGAGTGCGAACACTCCTACGTCAGTCTCAATGAACAGCTGTCAAAATTCCCAATTCTAAGGTTACCTGACCTTAAAAAACCTTTCATATTGCGCGACGATGCATCAGGATTGGGAATCGGGTCAACACTGCTTTAGGCAGATGAAAATAATCCGAATCTCTTATTTCCAGGTGTATGCGGCAGCCGCAAACTGAACACAGCAGAGAGGATTTATTCGACCGTGGAGAGGGAATGTTAAGCACTCGTTAATGGGATAAGAAGACATGAATATTATTTTGGCGTTCCATTTACGGTACAAACGGACTATGCTCCACTGGTTTTTCTTGGAGCCATTAAGTAATTTAACGCAAAGATTATGCATTGGGCTTTGCTGTTAAGAGTATATTCATTTACAGTACAATACATCGCGAGAAAAGAAAACGTAGGAGCGGATTTTATGAGTCGAAATTGAAGCATGGAGGAAGAGGATGAAATTGAAGACAGCTATCACTCGGAAGATACGGATACCAGCAGCTCTATTTTCATAAGTGAGACATGAAAGGGTTTCATATCTTCACTGTCACATATATATGTAAATATAGCCACAGTGATCCGACCACCTTTGCTTCCCCATCAAATTTTTTAATTGTGCTACGCACAAAACCCTGCAAATCGCTGCCTGTAGATTCACTTTGAAGCCACGCCTATTCTTTCCTCTCAACGTGCTTTAATGAGCGATTACAAATTTTCGCACCCGACAGTCTTAACAAGAGGGGAGCGAACCGGGGTGTTTATCTGAGTTCTCAAGCGAGCTGAGATGTCAATCATCGATAGTGACAGATCAGACGTTGGTAGCAAATGCAAGGGTGATAACAATATTTACCGACCACATTTGATGTCGGTGATCCCAGGGGACTTAATTATTTGATCTACAGCAGAGGGACGAAATCAAAGAAGGCCTGTTCGCATACCATGGCTTTGTGATGTCGTTTCGGCATCGCGAGCGAGCGAACAGGAAAATCCTTTACCTCGGGAGTCGAACTCGTTGATTTTCCGTGATACGACCGAAGGCCTGAATTATCGCACCCTTTAGTAAAAATAACACCATTTCTGTATAAATACTCCGTCCTCTCAAAGTCAGTTATCCAGACGCTCAGAAAGTTTGGATAATCTAGCTCGTTATTCTAGAGCCATTGTGAAAGTGTGTTATAGCATTCCGTGGATATTGTTTCATTTCTGATTGCGGTAATAGAAATTAGCATTTACGTGATTTAATGTGCTAAGTTTATCATTATAATTTACTGGGATTTTCTAGATGCTAAGACTATATATATAACATTTTTCCCGACTACTGATAATCAGGAGAATATGGTGTGTCATAATCGGCACTCAACCCCAAAGAGAAAAACCGAAAGGATATACCCTCATCCTCTTTATTAACAGTTTACCAACCAGATGTTTCCTTTAGCTATTTGAAGTACTATCTACTGTCTACTGTGAACGCTAGATCGCGGTTTATATTTTGCTACATGAACTATCTGATGTGACATTTTTCATATCCAATAACCCACCACCAAAGTAGGCGTTCCCCATTAGGAAAATTAATTATTCGTGGAGGAACTGGTGCTCACTTCGGAGAAGCACAACACTGGATCATGATACATATACATTGATGTTTACGTTCAAGAGGTTGTTACCCAAGTATTAAGTAAGGTGTGATTGATGTGGCCACGACTGATAGAGTGAGAGGAAATACGATCTAGTTAAGGAAACTGTACCATCCTTGATTTTCTTTGCAATTACTGTTATTTTACGGGATAGCTTAACCAGGAACTTTTTTCTTTACTTTATTGTCTATTCTATACCATAGTGTTAATCTTTGACCTTTTCGGTTATTAACTTCTTTTGGGATCTTTACTCAACAAGAGGGGAGGGCATTTATTGGGTTATTTTCCTATGTCTGTAACTAATAATTATATTAATTTCTATATGTTTGATGTTGTAAAGTTTAAGTGATAGTAAATTAAACAAAACTTAATTTATTGTGTTGGTCAGCCCCAATCTCCATTTACCAAAGTTTTCACGTCTGTGAGTCCAGTTGTCACATAGCTGTGCGTGTGTGTGAGTAGTTCACTTATATATGTATTTATAGGGAGGTTTGATACATTGTCTATTTCCAAAAGATAGTCGTATAGATAGGCTGTACTAGAGAATTCACTCATTCCAGAGACAGATCTTCACCTTAATCTATTCACTCGAGGAATCTTTTTTAACACTTTCTTTCTCAGAGAACCCCGCTTTTTCTGGGGGTTTTTTCAGACGGGACCAAATAAATCTCTAATACCTTTCTAAATGTACGACACTGAGTAATTTATTCATTCATAACCCTCCACTCCCAAAGGAGCATAGGCCGTCAGCAAACACATGCCAAGTCCTCATGTCACGTGCCATCATCTCAAGTTCTTTCCACGTTCTCCTCATCATTTTCACCTCTGTTTCCAGCTCTCTTCTCCATGTGCTTGGTCTACGACTGCCTCTCTTGCCCTGGGGGTTCCAGAACAAGGACTGCCTTGTAATGTTATAAGCAGGTTTAATCAGTGTGTGTCCTATCCATCGCCATCTTCTTCTCATCTCTTCTTACACTGCCACTTGTCTAGTTCTTGTCCTCAGTTCCACGTTGGTAACCTTGTCACACCATTTTAATCCCTCTATTCTACGCAAGCACCCATTTATGAAAATATGTAGCTTGCGGGTAATGATAACAGGGTTGAACGTAAGGAAACATCAATACAAGATTTATAAATGTATACATATCTTGGCAGCAATATAGACAAAGTTGGAGGGACGGACCGTGATATCAAACTAAGAATACAAAAAAGCAAGAGGAGCTTTCATTGCATTGGGGAAATATATGGAGATCAAGAGAAATCGGATCCAACACAAAAATAAGAATCTTCAACTCCAATGTGAAGTCAGTCCTACTGTATGGCTCTGAGACATGGAGAACAACAAAGACAACAACCAAAAAGCTACAGACTTTCAGATTGAGTAATGGACGTCCTTTATCTTCATCGGTCTACAGACGCTTTCCCGCGGAGATCAGAATATTAGGTGTGGGTTGGCTTATATTGTTCCTATACATTCGTCGATGTAAGGACCAGAATTTCTGTAAGGTCTTTTCCGTGCCCACCTGTGTCACGAAGGCCTTCCACACTTGATCCTTGGCTTCAACCGCTCCGTTATTCACTGTACTTCACTTTCGTGCTTTCGTCCATTCTTTCGTCGCTCTTTCATTTTCTGTCCATACTTTTCTCTACATCCTCAATCCACCAGGGTGGTTGGGTGAAAGGTGTTCTAGCTGTCTTTGTCCTGGCATATTGACGCAATATATGTAGAGGGCTATTACAGTCACGTGAGCCTGCAGGGTACTTAAAGTGTGTTTATGCCTCCTGTGTCTGGTTACCTTCCCTTTTGCAGTAAATAAATAAATATATGGATTAAACAAGCAAAAACACTCGAATAAACTTACGACGTAACGGCCAGACGGCCAGCTAGCGGTCTTTCACACAAATTTACTTCTTAATGGCTAATACAAAGAAGAGCTCCCCTCCCCCCCCCCCCCCCCCTCCCCAATTAAAAAACAAGACAGAGATAGCAGCCCAGTGGTCAAAATGTTATATAAATTTGCACAATATGCCCCACTTACAATGGAGAGATCTCACTTCTTGTCAGGTTGCGATGTGATGTCAAATCTCGGAAATAAGAAAAAAACAAACATAACTATGTGATATTTTAAGCAGTAGAGATAAAGAAGTAAGTGGAAGGCATCCCATTTTTTTCCAAGGGAAACAACTTAACTTTTTAAAAACTATAAAACTAAATAACAAATTTTCATTACTTATTTAACTTTATCAATTTATTATATTAAGTTATTTAAGGCATAAAAGATTCATTTATTTTTGATTAGTTAATTTTTTAAATTGTTAAACTGTTCTTTTGTGTTCTATGTTTAGAGTAAACAAACTTTTAATGATATGGAGTTTATGCACATGCTAAAGTAGTGAACACTTATATGCTCTGTCACTTTCAATGATAATTAGAACTATACGACACACTGTTGTCGCAGATGTGCACACTAACATGTTTCATCGGCGCCCGAACGCGCACTTCGACAATCTTGTAAACATATTTTCTTTCTTGATCGTTCCTCCTCTACCCTGGGGTTAGTAGCTAAGAGGTATAGCGTTCGTCTCTTAAGTCTAAAGGTACCGGGTTCGGTTCCAGGTACAGGGAATGGCTTTGATGGAACAATTTCATAACCACTGAGAATTAATAATGTCATACTCCGCCTGATCTCCTGCGTAGTGAGATCAAATATCTAGCCTTCACGGATAAGGGCGAAAAAATAGGAGGTCCCGTCTGCAAGTTGCGCCCGTTAAAAATTCTTCAGCAGTTGAAAATCGCCCTGGCATAATTTACATTGGTATCCTCGTGGTGCTTTAGAGTTTGTGCGCTGTGCTGAGATCCTCCTTGTGTGATCTAAGGGAGGAGATCGGAGCACGGATAGAGTTGACCATGTGCATTGAAAATGGTCCTTAAAATAAAACAAACAAACCTCTTCTACTTTTGGGGTGTAGAATTTGTCACTGGACGGATTGGGACGAATTCTTCTCCACTACGACAGTACTCATTTTCAATTGTTGTACGTACTGATTACCTAATATTTCCGGGTCGACACATTTCTTTCTTCTATGCAGCAGACATTTTGTATTTTCAAACATTCTTACACTCCTCACAGAGATAAGTCGTTCTGTCTTTTTGGTTACCCGTTCCTCCTTGCTTTGCAAGGATCGGCTGAGATAATAATTACTCGATAACCATGTTAATTAATCTTGGATGTGGCCGACATCAGACTACAGATTAACACTAAAATCTCTCTGCGCATTTGCTTAATTGCTGATAAGGCCATGGTGCGTTCTTCGCCAAGATCGTAATACGCTGAGTTTGGAAATGCTACTCCGCAGTTTCAGACTTTGTAGCTTGGTTAATTTATTCCTCGTGGTACTCAATTAAATTCTTTATAAACATCTACTAATAATTCAGGTGTGTCTATTAAGGATTTGGGCCCTCCACTTGGAGGAACCTCTACTTCATCAATGGCTAATTCTATCAGTTTGCTTATCTCTGCTATGTCGTTGCTACTTTGGTTCATAGCTACAACTTTTATAGCTGAAAGTAATAATTATACAGTCAGCATCGATAGGCAGTCAGAACGACTGTCTACTTATGTATAAAAGTCAAAAATATGATTTCACACAAAATCTTGTTCTTTGCGATGAGGTTAGAACCCTTCTCAAAATCCTGTAAACCACAGTATAATAAATGTCTTGAGATTCTCGAAGACTGAGCAGGACTTTTGTGACAGTCTGTGTGAGCACCTGGCTGCTACATCAACAGATAAAATCACGTCCTTGTGTTATGGCTCTCAATGTGCAACTAACTAAGAAAATATATTCTTTTACTAATCTTGTAAGTGGTGCGGGGCGTGCCGACTTAGAGCATTTTTGATTGGTTATACAAATTGTAAAGATTTATTTCATTAGCTACAGCTATCGTTACCTAATTATCATAGAATTTAAATAAGCTCATGCAAATGAGGTGATGAAGTCCTCTTTTTCGCAGCTTTGCTGGGCAACTCCCGCCAGAACTTAAGGAAATAAAATTAGAAACAGTTTAGTGCTTCGATTTCTATGATGCATTTAGTAATTTATTCTGTCTTTATTTATTACGTAAACGTGGGTTACTAGCGTAGGCCATCCGGTCACATAAATATGGAATCTTGCTTTACAAAATATGCTTTTGAGTAAGTTGAGCTTCCTTCAACACCCTTTAGCTCCCCAAGGAGCATAGGCCTTAAACAAACACATGCCAAGTCTTCCTGTTCTGTGCCATCCGCTCAAGTTCTGTCTATGTTTTCCTCTTCATTTTCACCTTTTTTCCAGTTCTCTTCTCCATGTGTTTTTTGGTCTACCTCTGTCTCTCTTTCCCTGTGGATTCCAGAACAAGAACTGCCTTGTAATGCTTTCAACAGGTTTCTTCAATGTGTGTCCTATCCATCGCTAGCGTCTTCTTCTCAACTCCTGTTCCACTGGCACTTGTCTGGTTCTTGTCATCAATTCCACAACTGCTGGAATGCAATCTGGACCAGCTGCTTTTCCATCTTTCAGAAGCTTTATGGCTTTCTTTATTTCTTCTCTACTTGGTCGTTCACAGCTGATTTGTAGCTCCTCTTCTGCTGGCTGGATGTCTGAGGGATTAGTTGGAGATGGGCTATTGAGAAGTTCCTTAAAATGTTCTGTCCATCTCTTCATTTGTTTGTGTATATTACTAAGCAATTTTCCATTTGTATCTTGTATGAGGCCATTTGCTTGTTTATATTTCCCTGTTAGCTTCTTTGTGTTGTTGTACAGGTCCCCCATATGTCCTTTGGCTGCAGCTTTCTCTGCTTCCCTTGACAAATCATCAATATATACTGAAGCTCATTAAAAACGCACCACCTAAATAATCCAGGAACATAGTGTGAAATGTAAATATAAGTGTTTACAAGTTTACATATTTGGAATCTTTATTCATTTTCCAATGAATCCATGCTGGACATTAATTTGTACATTTGTTTGTTATGAAATTCATTGCATTGTGTGCAGGCAAGGGAGAAAACCAAAAATGCAACCAATAAAAAAAATCATTCACACTATCCTCAGTATCTGGTATGTCCACCGTTTGCTTGCAAACAAGCTTGGCAAAGGCTCCGCATGGAACGCAGAAGTCTCTGAAGGAAATTCCGGTGAATCAAGTCCCATTCACGTGTAAGAGCAGCTTCGAGCTGTTGCAGATTAGCTGGAGAACCTTGCCTGTAGACTCTACGTCTAAGCCCGTCCCACAGATGTTCTATAGGGGACATGTCTGGTGATAGGGCAGGCCAATCAATCGTCACAATGTTCTGCTGCTGTAAATATTGCTGCGAAATGCATGCGGTGTGCGCAATTGCGTTATCCTGCTGGAGAAGCTGCAAGTCTGGATAATTTGTGAACGCAGGAGCAACCAATGCATCCAGAACCTCATCTCGATATGTCACAGCATTAACATTTCCACGAAAGACGTGAAGAGGCAAGTGATGGTGAAAACTGAATCCTCCCTAAATGTGAATACTGCCACCTCCAAATCGGTTATGCTGACGAACACAGCAATCTGCAAAGCGCTCTCTACACCGTCGCCAAATCCGCATACGTCCATCAGCAAAGGATATGTTGAATCTGCTCTCGTCTGTGAATAGGACAGCATTCCACTGCAGTCTAGTCCATCTGACATGTTGCTCTGCCCATTGCAGGCACTGCTGACGATGTCTGTGAGTCAAGTTTGGCCCAACATAAGGTCGTCTTGCAGTAAGGCCTGTATCTCTGAGTCGTCGTATGACTGTCATTCAAGAGACTTGCCCACGTCTACCCACTATTGCTCTTGCTTTTTGACTTGCCGGGAGAGAACGATGCCTTATGTGACTCAGCACAATATGACGATCTTGCGCAGGGGTAGTAACTCGTGGTTGGCCACTCCGAAGTCTATCCCGGGCACTGCCAGTGGTTCCGTAACGCTCATTGAGACGTACAATAGTGCTGTGGGGGCAATTCATCCTTCTGGCAATGGCCCGCGAGCTTATTCCGGTCTCCAACATACCAATGGCTCGTTGGTGGTCGTTTTCAGATAGTGGTGGCATTTCAAGCATATGTACTGGGTGTTTTGTCTCAACGGCCTTTTTATAACGAGTATACTGCCACAACGCGTACACATTTTCAGGGTCATAGCTGTTGGGAATCGTGTTGCATGTGTAACTTTCATTGTTTTTTATGTAGACTGTACACAAACCCGTGGGTTGAATCATGCACTTTCCATTCCAGCAGCCATTCGCTCTCTACCTCATGACAAACACGGAGAAAATTCATTCCCACACTTTTTTTTCCAGCTTCTCGGCCTCAGTATATATAATAGTGGTGCGTTTTTAATGTGCTTCAGTATATTTCATCTTGTCTATTTTGATGTTTCTTCTTACTTCCTTGTTTGCTTCTATGTACACTTCATGAGCCTTGGCTTTGGAGCTTCTGGTTTTGCTTCTGTTTAAATCTGCTTTCTTGGTTTTCCTGTCTTCTATCTTACTAATGGTTTCTGTTGTTATCTATGCTTTGTGCTGATGTTCTCTTGCTCTCAGTACTTCTTTACATGTTTCATTCCATATATATTTTTTACTTGTTGCCAGTGGTCTTCCGTATCTGTTTCATCTTCCAGCTGTTGGAGTACCTGGTATTTGTTGGATACTGTGATTTAACATTTTTCTCTTATTTCCCGATTTCTCAGATATCCCATATTATACAGTTGCCTATAGCTATATGCTGTTGAAAATTTTTGGAGTGTTAATTTTGTTTTAGCGAACAGAAGATGGTAGTCTGATACAACATCTGCTCCTATACATACTTTCACATCAAGCAATGATGACCTAAACTTCTTACTTATGCATATGTGATCAATCTGATTCTCAGTTCTGTGGTCTGGTAATATCCATGTTGCTTTATGTATTCTTTTATGTGGACATATGCTTCCTCCTATAGCTAGTTGATTTGAAGCACAGAAGTTTGCTAATAGTTCCCCATTCTCGTTCATCATACCTACTTCCTGGTTTTCACATGATTTCTTCAAAGCCAGTGTTGTCTGTTCCTATTTTCGCATTTAGGTCCCCCATCAAAATTGTGATTCCTTTCTTTTCTTATTGTCCAAGACATGTTGTAGTCTAGTGTAAAAGTCTTCTTTCACAGACTCTTCTTTGTCGTTTGTTGGTGCATAACACTGGATGATGTTTATATTTACTTTCTTTTTGGCTGATTTAAACCTTGCTGTTATAATTCAGGGTCCCATTGCTTCCCATTCTATAAGTGCCTTCTGTGCTTCCAGGGACAGCATTAGAGCCACCCCTTCACTGTGGTGGGCTCATTCCTCCTCATGTCCTGAGGACAACACCATTTCTCCTGTGATCAATCTCCTCTTCTCTATGCTTTTCCGCCGTGTCTCGCAGAGACCCAGGATATCAATCTTGTAATTTGTCATTTGTAAATATCTCGGGTCCACTACATGTAGTGATGGAAGATCAAGTAAAGAAATCAAGACAAGACTTGAGATAGCCTCAGCTGCCATGACAAGGCTGAACGTGATCTGGAAAAGTAACATCAGTTTTCCTGTGAAGATCAAATTATTCAAATCACTTGTATTATCTATTCTCTTGTATGGGTGTGAGGGCTGGACACTCACTGCAGATACAGAACGAAGGATTCCGGCTTTCGAGTATAAATGTTATAGAATAATTTTGCGCATTTGCTATAAAGAGCACAAAACAAATGTCTATGTTAGAGAAAAAAATAAACACCTATACAGGTCACCAAGAACCACTTTTATCAGTAGTGAAACGTCGAAAGCTTGCCTGGTTTGGGCATGTAACTCGTCATGACTCCATTTCGAAAACGATCCTCCACGGAACAGTCGAAGGTAAACGGAGAAGAGGAAAGCAAAGAAAATCCTGGGCTGATAACATCAAAGAATGGGCAGGACACGGTTTTTCCACACTTGTACGCATTGCTGAGGATAGAGAGCAGTGGAGGACCCTGTCTGCTGATGCTTCCACCATGGCACCCCTACGACCAATGAGGGGTTAGGGGTTGAGATGATGAATGTGTCATTTCTGCTGCTACCTGTGCAGTTTTCCCTTGTCCACACAGAGTGCGAACATTCCAGGTGCCAATCCTGGAGATTTTCCTAGACGAAAAAAGGTTAGTCGGCAGCCCAGACTCCTTTCGGCTTTCTCTAGGTTGCTTCATGCACCTCCTTTCCAGAGGACCTTCTTCTGTCTTGGGCGGCTGAGTTGATTTATATTTTTTATTTGACTTGTCCATGTTTGTTGAAGTTTTTGAGGTAAAATGTTTTTCACGGGATGAGGTAACCAGCCCCATGCCCAACCCTCCTTAGTCGCTTTTTACGACATTCCTGGTAGTGCACCATGTTACTATTCTTTGCTCCCCTTTCGGGCCCAATTAACACACGGGTGAAGTTGAGCTTGCTAGCTGTATTTGGGAATCAACTTGTAAATATGGAATCTTGATTATCAACTTGCGCTCTTTTGAGTTGAACTTGATATTTTGAATATGTAATCTACTTGTGCGCACTTGATAAAAGGTGAATAAAAATGCTGCGTCCACTGTCTTAATCGTGGGTGAGAAAGCATCATTTTTAACTTAGGAAGTGAAGGATGTCCTAAATGGCAAATTCTGTTTTCCAGACATACACTAGAGTCTTTCTGGTTAGACGTCAAACACGTAAGGGGTAGACTCAGATCTCTGTTGGACTGAAGGCACACAAACGTCTTCGTACGTTTTCACACTTAATATCAATGGTTGACTTTCTTTTATACTACTTCTTAAAAGTGATGATTTCAATTCTCTAGTAATCATGTCTGACATGAGATAAACCTGATAAGTGTTAAGTCTATTGCGCATTGTAGGTTGTGCACATGCAAATCTGTCAGGAAGATCTAACAATATAGATGAAGTGAAGTTTTAACTATCAATTAGTTCATATCATCTTAGAGGAAAATCTTTTGATTTAATTAATCATTTATGAGAAGGATTAATTGAAAAACTGTCTTCTGCACATTTAGCTATGATGCTAAGTGCAAACGTGATCTTAACTAAAGACTAAGAAAACATTTTAATAGTTTTTAAAAGATTCACTAACCTCCTTTTCACGTTCGCAAACTCCTTTAAGAACACAATACGCAACAGATATTAATTATTTTATCCACACTGAATTAATTGCAGGCTATGCTCTGCGATATTCTCTACACCACGCTTTTGAAAACTGTGTGCTCATCTCCAGGGAACTTAACGCTACATTATATTTCTAAAACGTCCCAGATGGATCCAATGGGCCGGTGACGTATAACTCCGCCCATAAACCAATTGCCAAGAGCCCATGTGATCTCTTTTGCCCCCTGTCAGCGCGTGTCACTGGCTAAAGTGGAATGGGCTATTCGGCACAAACTGTCAATGCGGTGCTGCATGACAAACAGGAGTTTGTTGATTGGAACGGCTAATGCAAACAAAATCACCCGCCTTCTATCACAAAGCTTTCTATCTGTTTTTCGCTTTGCGTGTCAATTTTATTCCATTATCTTGCCTGCGGCTTCCTTTATCTTTGTTTCATATCTAAGATTCCTATCCTTCTACCGTCGGCTACTATCTTGAAACAAAAATTGTCCGTGTCACGGTCCTTTGATGACCCTCGTTCGGAGTATATTGTTTGCGTGCGTCCATTCTTCCCCAGTGTAGTGACATGTCGTCTGTTTGAACAGCGGACTACCCATGACAAGGCTAAACTCTATTGTCCAGCCGGCTCCTTCAACAATAATCAAAATACACTCTGAGAATATTTATAGGGGGAAACAGATAACACAGAAGTTGTTTGGTCTGGTTTGGTTTGAAGGATTATCTTCATTGCACATGGACTACTCCAAAGAGGTTGTTCAATGCCCATGTGTGTTTCACCAGATTTCTCACAGAAATATGGGGTCGGCACGATCACGCCAGTTGTCAGAAAAAGTCAAAAGCGTGTTAAAGTCCAGTGGTGATTAAAAGATTAACTTTAGCAGCGATGAAAGAGCTAAATGTTGTTGAAAATGCAATATGCGAAGATGGTGTAAAAGAAAGCGAAAGCCTTGTCGCTCGTTTATCACATAGTCACATATACCAATTTTCCATAAATATTTTAGAACCACTATTATTCTCCATTGAGTAATCGTCAATTTCTCGTTCTCTCTCTCTCTCCCTCTCTCTCGCTCACTCTCTCTCTCTCTCTCCCTGTCTTTCGCTCCATGCTTCACTGTTACTCCCGCCTATTCCAACTTCATTTGCGCGCGCGCTTCATATTCCGATCCTTTCCAAGCTTGAGGCATATCTGAACGCCATCCCCACGAATGCAAAAGAGCTGTTTGAATAGTTTCCGTTTCACAAATCTAGACGTCACAAAGCAAGGAAACTATGTTTAAACTAGCAATAACCCGTCAACATTGACATGCTATTAATTAGAGAGTTTTGTTTCTGTTACATGTACTACAGACGGTACTATCACTACTGTGGTCATTTCATTGCAGGCGACCGTCATCAGATGTTTGTAGTGAAAATTATATAGCTGTATTAAATATGAAGACATGTAGTAACCTTACCTAAATGACATTTGGAGCAGTGATAATGATCTACTGGACCGTAAATTGATTAAAAAACTAACATTTCTTTTATGATAACATGTCTCGTAATTGTTTACTCATCTTTTAAAATCCTTCCCTGTTCGATTTACTGCCTTCGAGAACAACGTTTGATGTTTGACGAAGCTCCAGTTCATCTACTGTTTATCACTCGTGTTATTGGCTTCTTTCCATAATCTAACTGTTCATGCACACCTTCATTTGCGCACTTTTTCTACTTTCGGGAGAGTACATATTAGGGGAAACAATACAATTATTGTCTAACTTTAAACCACAGTTGCACCTCCTTAGCTGTAGTTGAAAGTTAATGCATTCTCTCGAAAATAGAAAAAGTGCGCAAATGACGGTGTGCAAAATGTGACTGACCGACCGACCGACCAACCAAAGTACTTACGGTGGGTATTATGGTATTGAATGTGCATGCTCTGAAAAGATAGGTGGGGATATTGTTGCATGTCCCTTAAATATCTAGAGATGTTTATTCTTGGCACTAAGTGATGTTACTATCGAAAAGAACAATTTCCTTTGCAATAATTATCACGACATCCATACAACAGCTGGATATGACAGATGTGTTTTCTCAGACTAACGTATGTGAACACTTACGATAAGCGAAGAAGGGCTTAATGTTATGTTGATAGTATTGACATATAACGAACTAATACAATCTACAACATACATCAATACTAAAATCATTCAGCATATTGCACAACTAAAAAAAAAAATTACACACACACAAATTTATGATTTTAATTTTGTTGTATTTTCTTTTCAATTTTATGTGTTATTTATTTATTTTTTTTTTGTTACCAGATGCTAGACATTTTTTTTAGAAAACATTTTTACAATAAAACGGATATTTTTATAACTTCCAATAACAATAACGTTCTTATCAATTATAATTTCTAATTTGGTACACGTATATCACTTAAATATTTATGTATCGTTCATTAATTTAGACAATGAATAACGAACACAGTTTTTGCTGTCCACACAATTATCATCTGAAACCCTTGTGTGCCGCTAGGGACAAGTGTAACCACTATATTAATTATAAACATCCCCACCAGGCAAAACCAATTGGAACAACCACTGCTTCCATTCACCTGAAAGTACCAATAACAAAATATTTTTATTAGTCAGGCCAAGACAGATAAACGCATATCTCGTGAATAACAGTGCAAGCGTGAAGCATCCGCTGAAGCTCTGGATTTCTGGAAATAATGTAATCTGATTTGGGAAACAATCTAAAAGGTGATGTTAGAGGAAATATATTAACGTTAATCTCTTGAGCATGCGTGCAAGTGAAGGAATATATCTAGACACTGACGGTAGTGGACACTGTTGCCGCGTGTAGTTCCTGGGGAGGTTCTCTGATGAGACAAACAAAGAATAGGGACATTGCTCTTTAGGATCGGGTAAGAGGCCACTAATATGAGATTGTGATATGTAGCTGGCAACCTTATGATGTAACATGCATTGCTACAGAAACCACTAGTGCAAGAACTTATGACTGGTTAACTGCAAGCTTCGTGCAAGAGGGGAGCCGCGGTAGCGCAGTGGTTAGTGCAGTGGTTAGCGCACTGGCTTCTTAGCTCGGTGGTCCATGGTTCAATCACCAGTTGAGGTGGGATTGTTTAGACCGCAAACGGCTCCGGGGTCGACCCAGCCTCATGAATTTGGTACCAGAGCAATTCAGGGAAGGTTAAGGCGGCCGGAGCGATGTTGATCACATCACTTCTTGTGTGCCGATGGTCAAGAAAATAACACCATATTCCCAATATGCCTCAATGGACGTGTAACGAGATCCTTCGTACAAGACGACCAGCTGTAGTTGTGGTTGTTGCGGCATTGCCTGAGGAAGTAGTTTGAGTTTGTACATAGAGTTGGCAACCTTAACATGTAAACACCATGTTACATAAACCACTGCTTTAAGAGCACGTGAATGTGTTGGTGTAGACTTCGTGCAAGAGGACCAGTTGTAGTTGTGGCTGTTACGGCATGGCCCGAGGAAGTAGTAAGAGTTTGTGCATGAAGTTGGCAATCTCAACCTGTAATCAGATTGTTACATAAATCCCTGCTTTAAGAGCACGTGTATCTTTTGGTGTAGGCTTCGTGCAATTGGATTAGCTGCACGACAGGGTCAGGAGGACTAGTCGGAGGTATATGGGGATGTCAACCTCCACGCAAATAATGAAAACTGCGTTTTCATTATTTGACGGGGGAGTAATCGTTATGATTAAACTCATAACATATTTGGTGTTTATCATATTGGTATTCGATTGTTGATACCATGTTTGTTTATATCCGGTATCCTGTGGTTACCCGGAAGTACGTCATTGAATTTTGGTACATTTGAGCAGAAGTCAAAACCGGTCTTAGCTTGGTAGACGCCAAGGATTATTCTAGGCCTTTTGTGTGTAGTCCTCAGTGTGAAAGGACGCGTCTGTGAATATATGCTGTATGCTTATGTACGTGAGTGAGTACTTATTAAATAAACTTTGCAGAAATATGTCAACGGACATTGTGTCAGCAAAAGACAGTAAGACATTCAAGACTGGCTAGGTTAGGCCTTTGTCTCATCGCCTTATATTCATGAAAATTATTATTGGAGCCTGTCATGTATTAAACATATCTCGTTCAAGTGT
This sequence comes from Oreohelix idahoensis, assembly GCA_024509875.1. Lineage (NCBI taxonomy): Eukaryota > Metazoa > Mollusca > Gastropoda > Stylommatophora > Oreohelicidae > Oreohelix > Oreohelix idahoensis. Next base: position 159,808 of record JAMPIV010005655.1, read on the forward strand.
CTAACCTGGACTTATCATCTTCTTTACTGTTAAAGATTAACTTTGTGAAAGAAAGGCTGAATATAAAAGTATCACCGGCATTGGAACATGCCTGGGTAATATGTGTCGTCTGAAGAAGGACCTCTCCGAAGCACACCTTCGTCAAGAGTACAAGTATGGATTATACTAACTAAGAAGGTTTACAAATATAATATAAAAGAAGACTCGCTACATTGAGAGCTTCGTATTTGTTCAATAACGCTACAGGATGTCAACCTCATCGTATAAAGAAGCTCTTACAGAAAACCACCACTCCAAGTTTTGATTCTTGCTTCACGCAAGGGACCCAGCTGCATTGACGGCTGTTATGACTTACCCGAGGAGCCAGCGTGACTTTATCCTTGACCCTGGCAACAAAATCATGCACACCTAATTGTTATGTAAACCATAGCTATAAGAAGATGTGAAAGATGTGGCCACGGAGTCTTACAAAGAGAGGGGTGGGGGGTCTGGGGGTAGTTTATTTACAAATCTGACTTATTTTGTCACGAGAGTTTAATCAACCTTCGCTGGGAAAAGTTCAGGAGAGAGGGCGCATGTAAAACAGCTCTCCCCGGGCGCCAAATACCCAAGTGCCTACTCTGGACACACGCCAAAACTCAAAATAATTATTTTATTGTCGTCATTATCATCATCATCCCCTTTTGCCCCTTATAGAGCATGGAGACACTACATCAACTGTTGCCTTGTGGGAAGCCTACACCAAAGCTATAATTTCCCTGGCAGTAGTTTGTTTCTGTAGCAATGTGTTTTATATGATGAGGTTGTCAGCCTCATGTACAACTTCATATTAGTTACCTTTTACGACATGCTCGAGGGAAAAGTAGTCCTACTGTCTCCACCCCCCTCATCCCCAGAACTACACCGGCTTATTTGATCGTACTTCAGAATTTTTTTTCCTTAAACAGCTTCACGGGCTTTTAGCCCTTCGGCCCAATGACATGTCATTGCGAGGCTGGGGAGCCTGTGGACTTTTCTTCCAACCCGGTCAGGAGCTTCACTCCTTCCCAACCACAGAGGGTTTATCTCAAGAGCCGTTCAGGTTATTCAGTGCAAAATCCCGGTCGATGACACTCTTTCAAATGCACACGCCCGGGCTTGAACCTTGAACACATGAGCGCCAGCGCAACGTGGTAACCATTACACCAGCGCGGCTCCCTACTTTAGCATTACAGGCATACCTCGGAATTATTGCGGGTTTGGTTCCAGACCATCGCAATAAAGCAATTATCGCAATAAAGCGGGTCACACCCAGTGCATATAAGAGCCTAAAATCATGTTTACATTATGTCTATTAAGTGCGCAATAGTGCTAGGTCTAAAAAAAACAATGTGCTGGACAATTAAAAATACTATATTGCTAAAAAAAAATGATGATCTTTATCATCTGAGCTTTCTGCGAATCGTAATCTTTTTTGCCAAAATCTATCCTAAGAAGATGGCACGTTCTAATTAATAAACATGAATATTCTAAAAAAATAAGCGCAATATCTGCAAAGCGAATTAAAGCGAAGCGCAATAAAGCGAGGTATGCCTGTATATGTTAATGTATGTTTTGATAGTAAAGATTCTCTTACATATGAATGCATGAATGTGTGTGCATTAGTATTTTGGTACATATGCATACAGAATGGGAGAAGACCGGCTACCACGACAAGCATGGGAAAGAAAGAGCCAAGGATCCAGACCTCCAGGACGACCCAGAGTCCGCTGGGAGGACAACATTAGACAATCTTTGAAGGACCGAGGACTAGAATGGAACCAGGCCAGGAGGAAGACAGCCAATAGGATGGTCTGGCGCTCTCTCTTCCAAACCTCTACACCTCACGGTAGAAGGGGAACGACTAAGTAAGTAAGTAAGCATACATATGTGCTGGAATGTTCTTACTCGCCAAGCAGACCCCACGTTCGCTCCAGGGGACTTTGTTAAATGCCTCCTCCAGATCAAAGAAGCAAAGATGCATCTCACTTTTATACCCAAAGGCCTTTTAACTTAGCTGCCTCAGTGTGAAGATAAGGTCCTGAGTACTTAAGTTTGCTCAGAAGCCACATTGGACCTCGTCCATTTGTGGCACACCAGGTGTCTGAGTCTCTGTTCCAGGATTCTAGAGTAGATTTTACCAGGGACACTGAGAAGGGATATACCTCTACGATTTCAGCATTGTCGGCTGTCACCCTTTTTTGAATATGGGTATTATGATGGCAATCTCCCAATACTTTGGTATGGTCTTGTTGCACCAAGCTACCTGTAGGATCTATAAGAGTAATAGGTCGCCTGCTGCTCTCATATACTTAACCATTTCTGGTGTTATACCATCATGCCCTGCTGCTTTGCCCATCTTGATTTTCTACAGTGCTGCCTTCAGTTCTTCCATCTTTATGCCATCTTCGCCACCATTGGTTCCTCTTCTGTGCTAGTGGTTATCATTTCTATATATGTGCACGTAACTAAACTGTATGTTTTATGTGCTATGTACATATAGATGGAGCGTTGGGTTGACAAAGGGGTTAGAACTTTGCCTCTCGAGCTAAAGTTTCCAAGTTCAAACACTGGTAATGGCACGCTCCAGTTTACACGGGCGTAAATGGGTATCTCACTCTTATCTTTAGTTAGAAACGGTAAAGGCATCGAGGAAGGGATTCGATCACCCCACTTTATAAAGCTTGACATAATATAGTTAATTCTCAAATACTACACTCTCCTACATGAGTATTTTCTATACGACTACATAAATGTATGAATGTGTGTCTAATGATAGTGTTATATGCATTTATATAATGGAGCCGCGCTAGCGTAGTGGTTACAACACCGCTCTGGCGACCGGGTGATTCAGGATCAAACCCGGGCGACGGCATTTGAGGATTTTTCGTCGACTCGGATTTGGACTGCATTAACTTGAGACCTGGCGATAACATTTGAAGGAGTGTCATCGACCAGGGACTGGCGGCTCCTGAGCCGACCCAGCTCTAATGGGTACCTCCGAAAACGGCGAGTATCTGCCTGAATGGTGAGGGACACTTGTCTCTGTACAAGAAAATAGGATACTCACGTAAAAATCAATGTCAGATTAAACATTAAAAATAACCTGAGATTTCGCCTCGAGTATTAGCGGGCGTACGAAAAAAAAAATGCATTTATATGTTTGCATCTGTTTATCTCATACATTCGATCGAGTCTGGCATGAAGGTTTATGGCAAATAATGAGAAAATTCAATTTTGATACCAACATCATAGATATCATTGAAGCACTATACAAGGACGCAAGCAGTGCTGTTTTTGCAAGCAATGACATTGGAGAATTTTTCAAAACAACTGTAGGAGTTCGCCAGGGATATATTCTGTCACCAGTGCTCTTTAACATTTATCTAGAACATATTATGCAGGAGGCTCTCTACGATTATAAGTCAACCATATCGATTGGAGGCCGACCTCTGTGTAATCTACGTTTTGCTGATGATATTGATCTGATAGCTGGAACAGAATCAGAACTTCAAGACCTTACCTCTAGACTGGAGAAAGTAACAAGAACATATGGGATGGAAATTAATATAGAAAAAAGCAAGATATTGGTGAATAGCCATAAGAAACATGTTCCGACCAACATTACGTTAAATGGGCAAACGTTAGAAGAAGTTAACACCTTTAAATATCTCGGGTCCACTATATGTAGGGATGGAAGATCAAAAAAAGAAATCAAGACAAGACTTGAGATGGCCTCAGCTGCCATGACAATGTTGAATGTGATCTGGAAAAGTAACATCAGTTTTCCTGTGAAGATCAAATTATACAAATCACTTGTATTATCTATTCTCTTGTATGGGTGTGAGGGCTGGACACTCACTGCAGATACGGAGCGAAGGATTCAGGCTTTCGAGCATAAATGTTATAGAAGAATTTTGCGCATTTGCTATAAAGAGCACAAAACAAATGTCTATGTTAGTGAGAAGATAAACACCTATGCAGGCCATCAAGAACCACTTTTGTCAATAGTGAAACGTCGAAAGCTTGCCTGGTTTGGGCATGTAACTCGTCATGACTCCCTTTCGAAAACGATCCTCCAGGGAACAGTCGAAGGTAAACGGAGAAGAGGAAGGCAAAGAAAATCCTGGGCTGATAACATCAAAGAATGGGCAGGACACGGTTTCTCCACACTTGTACGCATTGCTGAGAATAGAGAGCAGTGGAGGACCCTGTCTGCTGATGCTTCCACCATGGCACCCCTACGACCCATGACGGGTTATGGGTTGAGATGAGATGATGATCTGTTTATGTTGCACCATAAAGACCCGGGGTGGAGGTGGGTTGTTAGGAGGTGACACAGAAAGAATCGAACCACCGCTACCCCAAGCATGTCGTAAAATGAGATTAATGTGAGGTTCTGAATGGAACTATCACAAAACAACAGCAGATGGGGCACGAGTTTTAGCTCTGGCTTCCTGCAAGGAGGGTCAGTTGTGGTGGTGAGTCTATGCTCCGAAAGGAGCTAAAGAGGAAATGAATATATATATATATATATATATATATATATATGTGTGTGTGTGTGTGTGTGTACATATATGCATGAATGAGTAGATGCTGATGTCCTTGGCGCTAATGCGACTTGAAGCCGGAGTATTGTGTAATTATGTAATTGTAGGATCGTACGGTATCTTCTTCTTTGATCCATAGCCGCCGACCGTCAGAGCAGTCAGTGGCCATCACGCCTAGCGCCGTCTTGTAGGGCAACAACAAATTGATTCCACTTTTCTCGATCGGTGGCCATCCTTCGTACAGTGCCCCAACTCTGGTTCATTCTTTGCATCTCATCTTCCACAGTCCTCCGCCAAGTTGTTTTTGGTCGGCTCTCTTTCGTTTTCCTTCAGGGGTCCAAAGCATAGTTGTTCTTGTGATGGCATCGGGGTCTCTTCTGAGGACATGGCCAACCCAGCTCCAGCGTCTGCAAACTATTATGGTGTGCATGTCCTCTTGCTTGCTCCGAGTAAGCAGATCTTGGTTGGTGATGGTATTTGGCCAAAAGATTCGGTGAATTTTTCTAAGGCATGTTGTGTGAAACGAGGACAATGTCGACATTTCTTTCTCTGTAACTCTCCAGCATTCCACACCATAGAGAAGCACAGAAAGCACACAGCTCTGATATAATCTTAATTTTGTGCT